>JARVGS010000321.1:27000016-27010220 GCA_031762315.1 Hypsolebias antenori | reverse complement strand
GGGGGTCGCCAGTGCCCATGTCCAGCAATCACTGTGCGAGGGGCGGGGTACACCCTGGACAGGTCGCAAGTCCATCATAGGGACACATGACAAATGAGACAAACAACCATTCGATCTCTCACTCTCACTCTCACTCTCACCTAGAGACAATTTAGAGTTACCAATCAGCCTAACATACGTTTTTGGTCTGTAGGAGGAAACTGGAATACCGGAGAAAACCCGCGCATGCATGGAGAGAACATGCAAACTCTGTTCAGAAAGGTCTTCAGAGTGGGATTTGAACCAGAGACTTGCTCGCGGAGAGGCAGCAGCTCTACCAGTTGCACCACCGTGCTGCTTATAAAAAAAATTAAAAAAAATAGATGTAAAATGACTAAAATGTGATAAACATTTAGAATTGTTGAGCTGTTCCATGTTTTGTGCTTCTCCTTTTTTAATTTTGTGTATCTTGATACTTTATTCCAAAAGTCTATTAACACCAAAGTTCATGCTCATTAATCCTGGTAAAAATCCAACTATGTTCAGTCAGGTCATCTGGATGGTTTCTTTTTTTGCTGAGACATTTCGTCCTCCATAGGACTTCTTCCATATGAGGAGCGGACAAACAAAGTGAGTTCCACAAACAGCGCACTCCTATAGTGGAAAAAAACAAAAAATTTTGATGCCATTTACGTTGCATGTGTCCCACGGCCCCTCTTTAAAGAATAATAACAATAATAATAATAAAAATCAAAAAGTCTGTCATTGTTCCAAACCCCCATTTACCCTGTTCTTTAGGACAGAAAGAGAAGGAGAGCACTTGATGGCAGAGCTAACAACAGCACAGGGACCATTTGCATTTAACAATAGCAAAATGCCACCCAAACTCTCCCTCCCTGAGACAAACTTATTATGGTCTATTTGAAAAGAGATTGACAAGCAGAAGATGGGAGATTATGTCAATTAGAGGCCACTTTCCCACCTCACTCCATCGCCCCGTCTCTCAGGGTCTGAAGGGTCAGAGTTCGTGACCTCACAGCCAAACTCAGAGGCTGCAAGTGTCTTGCTGCGATGGCAGGCTTTGACTCTGTGCACAGTTTTATCAGCCTGCAATCCTCCCACACACATACACCCACAAACAACTTACACCCCCCCCCCCCCCCTTCGACCTTCCGCTCATCCCTGCCTGCCCTTGACTTCTACTGTTGTGTGTGTGAAAATAAAGGAGAGAAGTGGAGGTCAGTGGGTCTTTGTGGAAAGGGATTTATTTATTGGCTGATACTTGTCTCTCCAAACGAGTGTAAATCTCCTCGCGAGCCAAGTGTTTGTACATACGCACGCGTATAGGATAATTATGAACTTACGTTTCTTTGGAAGAGGTGGGTCACTATTTGCTTGATAATGCTTGTTTGTCTGCACCTGAGTGCATGTGTGAGGGGTTTTGGTACTTGTGAGCACACATTTCTTGTTTCCAGATGGCTGTCAATCTCCAGACTGTACTTGTTAGTTCAGTAGGGAAACAGCAGGTTTGGAAGACTCTGATGGCCTTCACAGCTGGCTTCAGGATGCTGTCCACTGCACACACACACCCGTTAATTCATTCATTTTCCACTGCAGAGGACACACTGAGGTGATTGTGATTGTTTCCGAGCACTGGTAGCCCTCGAGAGTGACATGTTTTTTTTTTTTTAATTTGCTTCTGCCTCAGTCTTTCCCCAAGTCTCTCACGCTTTGCCCTTATTTCTCCAGTCTGATCCGAGCATTTTTTGGGGGGGTTCAGAGAATTTGGGGGTTTTAGCAACCACTGCATCATCTGCGCATGTGTGGACTGATAGTTATTCTGTTTTTAGTTAGTTAACTTGGGATATTGTGATGGGGGCTTTCATTGACTCTTTAAATGCTGTAAAGTACAGCTTGACACAGGAATGTTTCGAAGATTGATGAAAAGTTTTCTTTTTTTTTTTTTTAGCTTACAGTACTTTTCACCATATAAGTGACATATTTTTGCATAAATTTGCATGCTCTGCGACTTACATGGCCAAGTGACTTATTTACATTTTTTCCTCCATATTTTTAAAATCCAAATTTTGGCTGAGATCTGACAATTTCATTCATTCTGACATGGAAAATATTGAAGACTACCATTTTCAGCCACTAGAGGGTTCTCAAGTTATATGGCAAGCCAAGTGTCTCATTAATAGGTAAAAGTGGCTATTAATGAGACAACTTGCCTTGCCATACAGGGCCAGCTTCGTCTCGCTCTGTAACTCCTGGAGCAAATGTCAAATCAGCTGCATTTTGCTGCGCTGCCCAGGTGAAATGCAGCTAATTTGACCATTAAAGTGCATTTATTAAGGAAAACTTCAACTGAGACACAATTTTATTGCGATATCGAGCAAACAGATAATTGTTTTTCAGTGTTAATCTTATTAAATTCTTGCTAAAGTCCTCCTGTGCATGCTCCTGCATGCGCTATTTGGCTGCCAATTGATTTTTGGCAAAACACCGGCCCACATTTCCGGGTGGTCAGCGGTGATGCATAACAAACACAATGCGTCAGTGGTGACATATAATAGATAAGACTTATATGGGGAAGCAACTTATTTACTTTTTTCCCCCTACTTTATAAGACATATTTTGACTGATGCGACTTATACGGCAATGCAACGTGTGCGGTGGAAAGTACGGTAGATTTCATTCTGAAATACAAAGCTTATCACCTAAAATGTTGTTTTGCTATTTATTTTCTATGAATCAAATATTTAAGCACAAAAAGGTTTTGGTCAACATTTTCAAAGTAATACATGAAAAACTGTCAAGGTCAATCAGAATAAATTTGTGGATGTATACAGTGCAGTATTATCAAATTGTCTGAATACTTATTTGGCCTTGGACTATGTCATTCTTAATCCAGCAAGTCTTTGTGGTCATTCTAGAGAACTTTGTCTTGACTAGTGAAAAAAAAAAAAATCTGAATATATTTGAAGAAAAGTCAAAAAGTACTGTATAACAATTTTTTTTCTTCAAAATATGACAGTGTTCCAGCTATGATTCCTTGGAGGACAGCACAACTTTTATCTCATACTTTGTGTGATTTTTGTAACTAAATATTGTTGAAATCTTATTTTAATAAAATGCCACTTTATTATTGTGATTAATCTCAGTGAAGATGGGGAAAATGCAGCATGTATTCATCAAAATATTAAAGCTTTAATAGTGAGTGGTCTGATGATAACTGCCAAATGCAGTTTTCAAATACAGGTAGTCCTCGGGTTATGACGGTCTCATCTTACGACGTTTTGACATTACGACACATCTCCCTTATTCACATTACGCGGTTACGTTGGTTTTACGTCGGTTTTTACGACGGTTTTACGGCGTTAAACGTGATAACATGGCGGCGCAGCGATGGAAGAATGCAGTACGCAGTGCAGCGGTGGAGGAATACAGCACTGTACGGAGGAGGGCGGCGTCGCTAGCATTCCAGTAGGCCATTAGCCCTTCATTAGCTCTTCATTATGGCTCCCAAAATGCAAGGAGGACTCTTCTGATGGCAGTGCATCGAGGAAAAGGAAGGCCATCACCATGGATATACGTCGAAAATCGGTTTACGCGCTTGGTAAAACAGGTATGTCACATGTATTTATGTACGTTCCAACTTACGTCAAATTCTGTTTACGACGCCACGTGAGAGCGGATCTACGTCGTAAGTCGAGGACTATCTGTACATGTTTAGAGAGGTCAAGGTTGAGAGCTTCAGGTCTTTTTGTAAGATATTCCAGGAAACAGGAGCAGAGTATGAGAAGGCCCTTTTGCCTAAGATGGTGTGTCTGTCAGTATTGTCGGTCGAGGATATAGAAGACGTGTACATAATTGAATTTATGATAACAAGATTTCTGCTTTTTGGTGTTGGCAGTTACCTGTTTAATTGACTAATGCGGAAAATGTCAGCAGCCGTTCTGGCCTTGGTAAGGCTGCCCGGCTTGTATGAAGGAATGTACCAAGCGATAAGCACTCAGACTCAGACATTGTGTGAGCTGAACCATAAACTGGATGCGATTTCTGAGAATCGCAGGCTACTTATGGCTCCTGGAACTCACTGGCAGGAAGGAATCGACCTTGGAGAAGACTACGAGCTTGGCCCGGCAGTGTAACCACAAATTTGGCTCTTTGGAATCACCACTGAGATGTACCAGCAGAAATATGAAGGCAGACGTTAAATCAAGCAGAGTCTGCCGGACCCAAAATAATTGTTATCTAACATGACTTCCCCCGCTAGCCTTGAATTGGCCAAATATCACAATCTCCTCCTGCTTGCTTATGTGCTCCCCTCCTGAGGACGTCTGTGGACCTATCAAAATGGAGCCAGTGGATAGACACTGTACCATCTATTATCATTATTGGGCGGCTGTGGCTGAGTGGTTAGATCAGTTGACCTCCAATGCAAGCGCTGGGGCTTCGAATCCACCAGCAGTCGCATGCCCAAGTGTCCCTGGGCGAGACACTGAACCCCTGATGTGTGTCCCATCGGTGTATGAATGTGATAAAACACTGATTAGTCTCTTTAGAATGGTTTGTTACATTAGCTTTGTAGCAATCTAGTAGAGTGCTGTATGAATGGGTAAATGAGGACATAGATTGCAGTGTAAAGCACTTTGAGTATCTTGATAAGATAGAAAGGTGCTATAAGTGCAGTCCATTTACCATTTATCAGGACTGTGGAACTTCTGGAAGTGTCCTCAAACAAACTCACTGCCCTCATCGTCCCTATGCATAAATGTATTATGATGTCATCAGTATGCTGTTTCATGTGCTGGGATCTTTTTTGCAATTCTCACAATGTGTTCTGTAGGATGCAATATGAGATTAGATTTTTCGACCTCCTCTCCCTTCGTGTTTCTTCTTTCTTATCTGTAAACAGGGCTATAATCCCAACTATTCTAGCAATGTTGTGCATAGATTATATGTTGGCGATGACGCTCAGCTAACACCACATCAAATTTTAGTGTCTTATCTGTAAAAAGGGCTATAATTCCAACGATTCAAGCAATGTTGTGCATAGATTATATGTTGACGATGACTCAGCTAACACCACATCAAATTTTAGTGTATTATCTGTAAAATCTGCCGACATAAAGTTGTTTTTGTACTGGCTAGCTGTGGCGGCTATCTTCAAACAGGTTGACATAAAAAGTTAATCAGTTCTAGATGTGCATCCAGTGGTAACGTTGTTAGTTTCAATAAATTTAATCCAGTGGTTCATCTGATATTTTGCTAACAGACAGGTAAAACGAACACTGACATGCTCACACAAGCACACAACTATAGGTAATTGCACAATCACTTGCATTTCATGGTGATATCCATGTTGCCATTATGTAGCTGACACATATAAGGTTTTTATGTTTTGGATGTAAGTAAAGAACCATCTCTGATTATTTGTTTATATAGATCTGTATGAATAGTTAACAATGGCTAAAAAAAAACATAACAAGGACATCTTTCAACCAAATTATATTTCATGAGTAGCCTGAGAATCAATCAATCAACCTGAAATCTATCCGAGTTCAGGCTCCTCCCCCTAAGTATCAGTTCAGGAGGCTTGATTTTTAACAAGATTCAAGGTAGTCATGAAGGACTCACAGAGCTGGTACTGCCAGCAGCAAGAATGTTAGGGAGAAAAAGGAGCATTATTCAGCACATCAGATGGAAGAGACAGAGCATCTAGGCCAAAAGTGTTGTTTACTCTGCTGTCTCTTCTCACCAAACTGCTGCTCTCGCCCAAATCACATTCACCTGCCAGTTCGGCCTCAACTCGCTGCACTCATGCATGCTTCGGATGGATGTTTGCTTCTCAAAAATGGATGCATAAATCACACAGATCCTGTGCATGCAGCAGCTTGAACGACTTCTCTAAATTAGATGATCGGTCTGATTTTGTGGAGATAAAATGCTTCTTAGTTAAGCTACCAGATTATTTTCGTACGAAAACACACAAATGAGTTTAACGTAAAATTGGAAACGTTACAACAGCTATCATTATTTTATATTGTGCAGAAATTGTTTTGACTGGTATAATGAATGCATTGAGTTAAAATACACCTACAGCATTTATTTACAATTAAAATGACAAAACTTCAATTCCCTTATTTAACAGAGCCATCTGACAGATGCAAGAAAAAAGTTGATTAAATCAGGTGGAAATGAACCCCTGGCTGAAGCTTACCTCTTTGGGTGGCGATTATAGTTGGGTAATCACTGCACACTGACCAACAGAAAGAATTAGCAGCTGACGGAGAGCAACACACATGAAACCCTGGCATATGTGCGCCCTTGAGAGACGCACCTTGTGGACAGAGCTTTTATGTGCTGCAGGGTGGAGTCACCCGGGTGGGTGGGAGAGACCGATGGAGGAAGGGAGAGATAGATGTGGAGATGGAGTCTGCTAAGAGTAAATATAACCTGAACCCAGACAACATTTATAAAGATCACTTCTTCCAGCCCCCGACCCGGGTATAATAATCAGGTCGTATGCATACAAGGATATTTAGAAGCATTAATATGAACTATGTTTAATGCATTAATGAAGCATTAATATAAATATATTTACTCCACATGAACTAGTGTGTACAAAAACAGTGAAACACTTAATGAGTCAGAAATATATTTAGATATTATGTTTTCATACAATTGCACGTTAAGTTTTCAGATTTTTTTTTCAGTTGTACCACAGTGTGATGATGTCATACACTCCAACTTGTGTGTGTTTTACTGCTTCCATATTTTTTTCCAATTTAAGTAAAGCATAAAAAACTAGAGAGAAATGAGTTTAAACGTGATCTATAACTTCCGGTTTGTTAACAAATGTTTTATATTCAACGTGAGTCTCCACAATGACAAACTGGCAATGGTAAACTGATATTTTAATGTGACTTTTAGGATTAAAAATCTTATTTAAACATTTGCTTTCAATTAAAATAAAGTAAAATTGACATCTTTGCTTTGGACTCATTGTCGTATAGGTGTGAAAACTTCACTCAGCACTAACTGTGGTGACAAATACTGTATTAAAAGAAAACATTTAGTCACAGTCTGAGACTAAACCTGCAGGCTTTCCTCAGAGGGTCTTTGTTAGACTGTGACGACAGGCTATTTCCAGGGCATTTTTAACACCTGTGTACAACTTTCTGTGGATATCTCATGAACTCGGACGTGTTGGATGACCAACATAATTACAGTAAGTTTTTCTAATACACTGTTTTCTATTGCCATTTCCTCTGCATAGCCTAATCTTTAAAAAAAATTTGAACACATAAGAGATACAAAGTGATTGTTGATGGTGCAGCGTGTGCATGAAGGCAGTGGAATAAAAGAATGAATATCCTGTTGCATCTCCAAAAATTGGTTGGTTTAGGTGTAACTTGGATACTAGTGGCTGTTAAAGTAATAGTTCAAATTTTCTTAAGTAGGTTGTTGTGGAGAAGTAATGAACAATTATTGTTCTAACTGTTTTAGTTCTTTGAACTACTTTGGACTGATATGCAGTTTGAGACAAATTGAAACCGCAGTGTAAGACTATGCAAATTATAATGTAATACAAAACTGACTGTCATTTAAAGTTTTATTGTCAAACATGTTAGTGATGTGCTGAGGTCAATGGGCTGAAAAAACAGCTTGAATCCATGGAGGGAAATATGAAACTTGACAATATTATGATTATTGGAGTTCCTGAGTCGGTGGGCGAGTGCACGCGTACAGTGATAGTGAAAATGTGAATGGAGGTGCTGAAACTGAGCAAATTGCTGCTGATTGATTACGTGAACCAGACACTTGGCAGAAGAGGCTCGGATGGGAGGTTGGGAGTTATTGTGGCCAGGCGTCATCATCATCATCGAGAGCACGTGGACATATTATTCATTGTATATTCATTGTAGCAGATTACACCCCAGGAGTGGTGAGGGCACAAGTGGCATTCACAGAGGTAAGGCGACTTCTGCGACTACCGGGTGTTTGGTATGGTCTTCTTTTTCCCGTACGGTTTCGCATCACGCATGGAAAGATGGACAAGATTTTTGTCGACTGCATTAAAGCGATGGACTACGTCAAGAAAAACGTAATTCCAGCAACAGTCGGCAAGGATCAAAATAAACCAGAATAAACCACAGGACCGGCCTCCCTCAGCCAGCGTCTTCTCTTACGCTTGTGTTTGACTCAGTATTTGGCTGTGGTCCTTTATAGGTGGACTGTACATTTTATTTTCATTGGAGGGCAAGTGTACAGTGTTGAAGTTATAAATTGATTACCATAAGTTCTGCATTTTTCTTTTTTTCCTTTTTATTTTTATTTTTTATATTGGAGAGCGATTCCACAGTGTTAACGCTCTGAGTGGATTGCTGTACATTTTAATATTTATGGTAATATTTGCACATTTTGTTGTTTATTTTTGTGTGTTTTTTATTACTCTTATATCGTATGTGGGCAGACGGGAGCCCAGATGGTTGGACTGTGTTCTCTAAGCACTAATGTGTGGATTTTCAGTTGACAGTGATTTTTATTCTCTCTATGTTTGGGTAGGAGAGAGGGGTGGGCTTATACCGGATCAGTCTTTTGTTTCTTTTATCAGATATTGGCTTGTGACATCTTGTATGTAAATTATTTCTTGCTGTTCAGTTATTACCAGTGTTAAGGATGTTGTTGACTCTAGTGACTGCCCAGTTAAGTGTATAAGCTGAAATGAGAACTCCCTTAATGGTCCAGTAAAATTTTGGAAAATTATGTCATACCTAAAGCAGATGAACACTGATCTTGCTTTTTTTTTTTTACTGGAGATCTACTGTATGTGTGCTCATAGTGGAAAATTGGTTAAAAAATGGTCTGTTCAGGTGTTCCAGTCCAGTTTTCAATCCAAATCAAGAGATGCATTATAGTTTTTAGGTAGATACAATTAACAGCCTCGAGTGTGCATGCTCATAACGCTGGGCAGTATGTTGTAGTGGCGGGAAAGTTATACACATTGCCAGTGATGTTAGTTTCGGTATATTCTCCCAACTGGGAAGACTACAATATTTAATAACCTCTTTTCAAACACATCAAATATGTCAACACATAACCTCATTACTGGTGGTGGCACAAATTGTGTGCTTGCATCTCTTGACCGCAGATCAATGCAGAAATCTACTCTGACTAAGTCAATCAATCAATTAATTCCTTGAATCACATGGCATGGCTGATGTGTGGCGCTTCCGTAATCCTACTTCAAGATCATACCCTCCCCCCAGTCCATAAGACATGCTCCCAAATCAACTATTGTTTTCTTGATAAATGAACTCTGCCTTTGGTGAAAGAATGTGACTATGGGGCCAGGGTCATTTCAGACCATGGTCCACTTGTTATGAAATTGCTTATCCTGGTCACAAAATCTGTACACCGTCCTTGGAGATTTAACCCAGGTCTCTCTTGTAAATGAGTCCTCGTGGCTCAGTGGGACTAACTTGTTTAAATAAAGGGTGAATGAAATTACTTTTATCCAAGGAAGACTTGTCCAAATTTCTTACATCTGCAATTGAAAATTTCATTGAAGTTAACCATGTCCTTTTTTAAATGCCATTTTCTTTTGTTCTTCTCAATTTGTATGCTTTTTACGATTGTCTACTGTTGTCTTTGTGGTCCACTGTTGTCATCACTCTTTGTTAAAATCAGGTCTCTGTAATATTTTGAGCTTTGCTGTGACAGGCACACCTTTGAGTAATAAGTTATGTGTGTTTGACCTCATAGTTTATTACTCTTCCAGTTCTCTAAAGGAAGTTTGTCACTTCTAATGTAACAACTATTTCAAGCTTGACTTGATGTATTTCAGCATTATTGGAATCAGTGTATTTTGCTGATATTTGTGCAATTTAAAGCTGCACTGTTGACAATGACAACAACAAAAACTCCAGATAAAGATGTGAGTGACCCAATTCTGCTGTTTTTTTCTCCACATCAGAGAACATACTGTCGGAATCTGTGTTTCAGTGTTAATTGTTTAATGTTAGGACAGCACAGTGGCACAACTGGTAGAGCTGCTGCCTCTCATCGAGCAGGTCCCTGGTTCAAATCCCGGTCTGAGGGCTTTCTTGGTGGAGTTTGCATGTTCTCTCCGTGCATGTGTGGGTTTTCTCCAGATACTCCAGTTTCCTCCCACAGACCAAAAACATGCATGTTAGACTGATTGGTAACTCTAAAT
>JARVGS010000321.1:26711490-26722974 GCA_031762315.1 Hypsolebias antenori | reverse complement strand
GCCATTGTGTATCTGTTCCTACCAAACCCAGCTGGTCAAAGCAGATGGCCGCTTGTCCTGAGCCTGGTTCTGCTAAAAGTTTCTTCCTCGTGAGGAAGTTTTTCCTTTCCACTGTCGCCTTCATGTTTGCTCAGATGAGAATTCTGTGATGGAGTTAAACTCAAAGCAGTCTGCTCCTCAGATAAATAGTGTTAAATTTTTATTTTTATATATGAATGTTTCTATTGTGACTTGGCGCTATATAAATAAACTGAATTGAATTCGATTGAATTGGATCTATAAATAAAGATGATTACAATTACCAAGTAAAACGAGATTCCAAGATCTTAACATATAACCTCATTTTAACCAGGAAAATCCCAGAGCAGCAAATATAAAACACCACATTACAATTAAGACAGCAAATTAAAACATTAAATTGAGAAAATTTAATAACAAGAATTTAAATCATTACTAAGAACAACAAGTACAAATTCAATCTCAAGTCCTTTCATATTTTTTTTTTAGATATAGTGAATGCACTCAATGGCATTAACTCTGTCAGTGTGGTCTTTCTGCAATGTATTCCATGTAGCAAACCTATCTGGGTCTGTAGTCAGGCT
The DNA here is from genome assembly GCA_031762315.1 of Hypsolebias antenori. NCBI lineage: Eukaryota > Metazoa > Chordata > Actinopteri > Cyprinodontiformes > Rivulidae > Hypsolebias > Hypsolebias antenori. The sequence continues at coordinate 26,722,372 of JARVGS010000321.1, read as the reverse complement.
TATGGACCTATTTTCTCATCTTAAATCTTAAATGTTTTACAACAGAAGATCTTGGTTGAAGGATACTTTGAATAAGACTCTGGCATGGCAAAGTTCTGTCTATCTGCTGAGAAGTGTTTGGAAACTATTCAAGTTCAATAGATGAAAGAACATTTGTAATACCAGGAGTAGATGTGTTAGTTGGACTTTGTCTCGGCTGGCTAGATCTTATGTCTTAGCATGTCAAAGCCGTTTATCATCTGGTCTGAAAATTGAGAAAACTGTTCATGCTACCTAAAAGGAGTAACTTGTTGTAATCCAGATTAGTGCCGCATTTCCACGACTAGCTGCCATTCCTTATTATAATTCAGTGTGGCATGTGGTGAGCCATAAACAAAAAGGTTAAAAAGCACATCAAAGCTGCCTTTCCAAATTATGTCATCTTTTTCTTGGCATGGATTTGTAAATGTTGTAAATGGTCATTAATATTAGAATGTTACTCTGTAAGGTGATTTCTCCAATGTGACAAACGTATCTTCTGCTTTTTACACCACTAGGATTATCAAACAATATCCAGTTGTGGAAATCATTAAAACTTTTAAAGAGTTCTTTGTTCAGGCATCAATCTTTCTTTTGTTCTATGCATTTGGTTCTTTTTGCATGTCTAATCCAGTTGATACTGTAAAGTTTGGCTCTATACCCAGATAGTATGTGCATGAGAACAACAACTTCAGAACCAGGAGGAGGTTTTAACAGTGTTTATTTACAAAGTGAATAATGAACAGTGTACTGGATTGTTGGACCTGGACAGGAACCCTGGAGAGTAGGGAACAGCGTTAATGAGAAGCTCCTCTGGGAGGTTGGTCTTGATGTTCAGTATCTTACTTTAATCAAGCAGGGTTGTTGCAGGAGAGGTCACGAGGAGACTCGGGAGGTAACAGGAAGATCCAAGGCTCACGAGGATCACAGGATTCAAGCTACAAGAGATTAATATTAGCTTTTCACAAAACACCAGGAACCATGTAAAGGCTAGGAACACAAGTACCAAAAGGCAGATAATGCATCAGCGTTGGATAGCAGTCTTCTTCTTCTTCTGGTTGAGGCTTTATTGGCGGTTGGCAAACAACTTATGGTGTGCATTACCGCCACCGACTGGTATGCAGTGTGGGTCAGAATGCTTAATGGATAGCAGTCACCAGCTGCCTTAGGTAGTCCTTGCAGCTCATCGGGTGAATGAGCCTCAGGTGTGGATCTGTTGGTGCCCACTGGTTTAGAAGAACAGCAAAGGAAAACTGCTGGAATTCTTAGAGATATGTCATAAAGATACTATTTGTCAGATTATACTAAAATGAATCCAAATTCTTATTCATCTTTTATTTCAACTGATGTAATCTGGAATTCTGAGCACTATTGGCTTCTTTAAAATCACTTCAGAAATCTTTGGGTTTCACAAATTTTGTCATTGTATCCTTGCTTAGTAAAAATGAGTACAAACTTTCCTGCTCAGTGGTTGCTCTTGTTGCCTTGGATGTCAGGTGGGTCAAAAGTCAGCAGTCACATGGTCACTGTATTTATGGCCCCCTCATGGTCCATGCTTTAATTTGTCAACACAAATGAGGCAAGATGGAGTGTCTGTTGACAAGTCATTTTTCACTGCATCCTCTTTGTACTGCTCTTCTCTGTTCCAGTCTTCAAGGTCCAAAACCTCCTTTTCAGACCTGTAAAGGAACATTTAAGGACATAGGTGATAGTAACAGACACCTTTTCTTGAGCAGTAAACATTTTGAAAGGCGTGCTGGAACGTCTCTACTAAAAAGAAACTGTCCAGATGACCTGATTGAGAGTTATCAGATTTGAAACCTGGATTACTGAGCATGAACTTTCTTATTTTGAAAGGCAAACCAAGTAAAATAAATACATGTTGGAAGTTAGGATACAAAATCCCCTACGTTAATGGAGGCTTGAGGAATTTCAGATCCTAGCTGGTCTAGATTTCCCATAAGTTCCAAAAACACTGAAAGCATGTTTTATCGTGATAAAATTTGTTTATCTGAATGTAAAATCCATTGAAATATGCAAATTGACCATTTGAAGAGCTTTATGTATGCCCTTTTATCTATTAAGAACTCTGTCAAATGGTTTGAGAAACGTTATTTTGTCTTTCAGGAGATGAGTCAGTCACCCAGAAACTTTGAACAGGAAATGATAACTTGTCTATGCAGACCTCAAACGTTGCTGCAGCACCAGCAATCTGGACATCTGACTGCTTTGATTTCCCACCACTTTTGATAACAGCTAGAAAAATAAGTTGGCAAGCTGGGGACTTTTTCCAATACATTCAGTTCGTGCATCTGTGATGACCTCCCGTTTGTTTTCCCCATTGAAATTTAACTTAAAACAAAATCATCTAAATAAAGGATTACCCTTTTTAAATGCCAAGAAATAAATCCAGATGTGTGTTAGCCACTAACTTCTGACTCTATCAGCTGAAGCTCCAGGTCTTCCTCAAAGCCATCAGCATGACTTCAGGTGACCTTGGATGAAATGCTGGCCACTGACCATCAGTGAATTTTGGCCTTGACCTACCTTCTTGCTGGGTCATGGGGGGTTCTGACCAGTCCCTCTGAGTAACCTGAAACAAATATAGACACAGCTGCAGCCTTGTTTTAGTAAGGCACCAGCCTCTTCTCCTGGTGGATGAGAAAACTATCTTAGGCCGGGTTATGTTTTGAGCTCATGCAAGTTGATTAAAAAAAAATTCTCATTTTCAATCTGATACTTGCTTATTAATTTAACAATTGATCAGAATTGTTAATATTCTTTTTAGATGAATTTAAAATGGAAGCCTTGTTAAAACAGTCCAGACAAATACAAAGTTTGAAGGTCCACAAAAATGTTTTTCAAAGAGCCAAAGGTCAATTTATTTTAACGGTCAAGTTACAAGCCATAAACATTAAAACATAACAAAAAATACATACTAAACCAAAATACAATTTCCATTTTAATAAATATTTGGAAAAAATACCTGCAAATAATTTAAAATCAATGTCAGGAGCGAGTTGAAGAAAATTTTTCTTTTTAAATATAAACACAAAATGGTGCAAGAAAGGAGAGGAAAAAACTGTTCTTTTCTAAGGTGAACAGAGGAACTCGAGAATTTAAAAATAAAATGCTTGTTAAAAATGTCTCTTTCAGTTTAAGGAAAAAAAGTAACCCCTTCAAAAAAATTGTTTGGTAAAAATATATAAAAAGATAAACTCTGGAATCAAAATGCAATTAGAACGATTTGACATTGTGTCAGGCATCGTTGTTCTTGTCATCTCAAGTGGAAATCGTGTCCAGAGCAACAGTTTCTTGACAAAGTTGTCTAGTGCAGGTCAGAGGAGAATAACTACAAACTAGGTTCATTCCTTCTTTAAACAGCCACATTTTTTGTGTTTGCCTACCAGCAATCTTGGAGTATAGCATTTTTTTTTCCCAATCTAAGAACAAACTGCTGCAAAGAAACTTTTTGAATAACCATTCTTGCCACAGCAGTGACAATCTAACCGAACATGATAGGCACACACCGGATGTGGACCCTGGACCACCGATCTGGACTCTCTAAATTCTAATGTATAAGCCTAAACACAGAACTTAAACATCCTCATCAAAAGATCTGTCTGTTTTAGAAAAGGGGTTAATAAAAGTAGCGATCATTTGGGAAAGTTGCTGTTTTATTCTTGGGTAATATGAGAATATATATGTCTTGTTTAAAGAGCACACCTGAGCAGAACATATCTGTACATGCTCACACACAAACTCATCTGTAATGAACCTGTACAGGAACTTAGACAGGATCAGAGTTATGGAACCGGTATGCAATCTCAAGATAAGTTATAGTTTTGGATAGACTTAAAGTTGGACCAGAACAGTGAAGTTATTGATCTGCAACTGCAGCTCAGTGGTCGTTGACCTTCTCTCCAGAACCATAGCACCAAACAGGCAGGGTTTTACTCCCCTACCTTCCACTCTCTCCCTTCTCTACATGCCTCTTTCTGATTAGTGACGGTAAAAATTGACTTTCTGTCTGGTCACTGAATGATCAGTGCACATTCAGTGCATTAGGTTTTACATCACTGGGGTGATTGGTGGATTTAGCGTTTTAAACATTTCTCTTAGACTTTTGAAGTGATGATTGCTGTCTTCAAAAACAATGGCAAGAAAAATAAAACTGATAGAGTGGTTCCGTTTTATGCACAAACTGAAATTTTATCTCGTTTTTTTTTATCACTGCTAACTAATGCATGAAAATGTAATTAAACTTTGACAGGTGTTCAGTTTTAATAAATAGGTTAAACAAAAGCCGTTTATGAAAATAACTCAGCTTAAGAATCCGTTTTGAAGAAATTGTTTTTGCATTACATGTATTAATAAAATCACTCATTCATTTATGCTACTTGTTCTTCTTCCAAATGTTTCTTACAGTCCTCTTCAGAATACAAGGAAATTTATTTATCATCTAGGTTAAATCCTGTAAATTCTCCAATGAGTTGCTTTGTATTTTTATTTTTACTATCTATTACCATGCCATGCCCTGCACTCTTTTTGACATGTCACAGCTGAACACAGCGTAAACCTCTGAAGTGTCAGTCACAGGTGTAACTAAAACACATTTTTCACTTCTGATTTCAACATTTCTTGTGAAACAAAAATATCTTGACCTTACAAAATAGCGATAGCTGTATTTGAGGAAGTTGAACATAAGGTTAAAATGTATTTGTCCTGAGCCTAAACAATAATGATGAAGAGTGCTTGCTTGACATCTGTTATAATTCAGGATCCTCAGTAATCTCTCCTGTGTGAATTGCTACATCATATGCTAACGAAATAAAATTGAATTCATGGAATGGGTAAATTAATACTAGAAATGACGATTGCTTGCTAACTTTGAAATTGATGAATTTTTGTGTTTTAATTCTTGGGTGCTTTTGAGTATTTCGTGATGCCATTTTGTAATGCTTGTAAAATGTTGTTGTTGAGGTGGTTGATTTGAAATTTTGTGTTTTGATTTAGTTTTTATCTTGGGTATTTTATCATGTCTTTTTTGTATGTTTGTAAAAGCATGATACAATTGCAGTGTTTTTGGTGTGGACCTCAGGAAGAATAGTCTCTACTATGGTAGAGACTGATGGGAGTCCTTAAATAAACAAATAAACAGATAAACATTATCATGGTGGAGACGTTTATGTGCCAGATTGATACTAGGACCCTATATGGGACATTTGGCCCTTGTAAGGCCTCCCAAGACAGATTGGTCTGAGGTGACAGGCCAGACAAAGAGTAAGTCAGGAAACTTGTATGAACAGAGAAGAACAAGGAGATCAGTGTCCTTCACCAGGACATGGGTTACTGGGGCCCCATCCTGGAGCCAGGCCTGGGGGAGGGGCTTGTCAGCAAGTTACTGGTGACAGGACCTCTACACATAAGGCAGGGTTCCTGGCTTAGCAAAGCTGGCTCTTGGAACATGGAATGCCACCTCTCTGGTTGGGAAGAAGTCTGAGCCTGTGCATGATGTTGAGAGGTACCAACGAGATATTGTCAGGCTCACCTCAACTCACCTCACAATCTGTAACCAGTCTCCTAGAGAGGGGCTGGACCTTATTCCACCCTGGAGTTGCTCATGATGAGAAGTATCAGGCTGGTGTGGGTCTACTTTTAGTCTTCCCAGCTTAGTGCTTGTGCTTTTGGGTTTTCTTTGTTAGATGAAAGGATAGCTTCCTTGTGCCTTTGGGCACAGGGATGGTCTTTGACTGTTTTTTGTGCCTACGTACCAATTTAGTGGGGGTGCTAGAGGATTCTCCAGCTGGGGACTCGTTTCATCCTGCTGGGGACATCAGTGCCCACGTGGGCAATGACGGTGTGACCTGGAGGGATGAGACGCAGAAGAATGGCCTCTCTGATCTGAACCCAAGTGGGTTTTTGTGGTTGGATGTCTGTGCTAGTAATGGTTTGTCCATCATTAACACCATGTTTGAACATAAGAGTGTCCATGTGCACATGATGCAAGGACACGCTAGGTGGCAGATCTAAAATCATGTCATCAGATCTGTGGCTATACGTTTTGGACACTCAGATCAAGAGAAGGGCTGAGGTGTCACCTGATCATCATCTGGTGGTGAGTTTGATCAGATAGTGGGAAAAGACTGTGGACAAACATGGATGATCCAAACAAGCAGTAAGGGTTGACTGAGAGCACCTGCTGCAAGAACCTTTCAGAAGGACCTTCAACTCCCACCATGAAGAGAAATTCAACTGCATCCCAGCGAAGGTGGTGGACAATGAGCCCTAGTAGGTGATGGTTCACTGTCTTGTGTAGAAGATGAGTGAGGAAAGTAAGAGCAATGTTTTTTTTTCCATACACTTATTTTTACACTCTAAAAATGGGGCACCAGGTCACTTTACTGATCAATAACAAGTTAATACCTTTTTTATGGATATTCAACCATGAAATTCATCCTTGAGTTATCAGACTCAATAGCTGAAGCTGAATTTGTAGTTACAGGGAATTTTTATCACAATATGTATAACAGTATTTATGCTGAACGAGGAACTAAATTCACTTTTTTTAAGTTGTTGCAAATTAATTAAGCAAAAAGAAGTCATCAACATCAATAAATAAAATTTGACAACACAAATTATAAAAGGTAATAGTTTGAAAACTAACCATGTTGAAAATATACTTAAGTAATTACTAAACAACAATTGACATGACACATATGTCAATCAACCCAGTATGCTTGTCAGCACCTGACCTATCGGTGATCCCAATTTGTTCTGAAGTGAAATGCCCCTTACCTACAGGAGCTGCACTCCCTTTTCCTCTGACAAAATTGTGAGGATTCTGCATTATGAATACTTTGCGGTCTAATGAATGTTGTGAAAAATCATAATAAAAATGGTTAAACATTGTCAGTTGGGAACATGCAATTCAGACACTCTCTGCACCCCATCCGTTTACTGACTGGGTGACAATATCTGTGTAATTTTTTTCTCACATGAAAGAAAAAAGTTAATGTGTGGTTTCATCAGGCTGGTTTGTTGCAGCTGATTGATTAAAATGTTGTTATTACCGAGGCCGTTGGATGCTGCTGTGTGGCAGCTGCTCACAGACCCGTGTTGTCATTGCGAGCCTATGCATCTCCTGCACATCAGGGGCAAAGCAACGCATTTTAAGTGCTGCTTAGATTTATACTGCAGTTAAATCTGAGCCACAGACCTGAGCTGAGTCAGCATACATGTTTAAGTACAGACCCTTACAGCAGCTGCTTTACACAGAGCCGCACATCAAGGAAAAAACAGTTAAACACTGAAAACTGACAAGGCAGTGGAGTAATGCTTGAAGGTAAAAAGGTGTAGACATGAGGGTATCTTTTTATGCATCCTGTTGAATTCACCCCAGCATGCATCACCATTTGGATTTGTAAAATGAAGGGGGTGCTGATTCATGCAGACATAAATGGATCGTTCTAAAAGGAAGGAGAGGCCGTTAAAATGGCTTTGAATGTGTGAAAATAGTGACTTGCCAATGTGAGCCATAAACCTGAAGCGACAGCAGGCACAAACTCATGAATCAGAACGACATTGGTGTAGAGTTCATTCTGACAGGGACAGGATCCAATCAAAACAAAACCATAGCTGTCTCGTTTTATTGGAATAACAAGAACAATGGAATAGAGACTATGTGATTGTGAAGAATTGTTCGCTGATATAATTGTTTCATTTCATGAAAAACGTGGATTAGCGCTATCTTTGGAGTGCAACAGATGTATTTATTTTGAAGCATGTATAAACATAGGGATAACACTGATCTTGTTTTTTTTAGTGTATAGGGTTAGTAGTGTTTTGTTACACATTTTAATCCTGCTTCATACACAGCTTTTAATTTCAGATTAGCAACTGCAGCATTGCCGTTCCTTTTGCGCCTTAAAGTACAGCATGGCTCCTATTAAAAGAAGCACCTCTGGTAGTCTGATGATAAAGAGCTTATACAGTAATGTTGCTGTTGATGGAGGGCCCAGTGGGAGTGTGATTCGGAGGTGTTTCCAACAGTTTTGCCATCTCATCTAAATCTTCTGATACCTCCTACAAGCCTACAGGGACACAGATATACAACCTGCCAGAAAAAGACAATAGAGGATGGCGGTAAGAGTGCCATCCCATCAATCTTTGGCTCACATTCTGTCTCAGTGATGCAAGAAGTTTTCAGTCACTACATCATAAAGTCATCTGAGTTTATTGGCTTTTATTAGACTTTATTTCCAGGGGGAGTTGAGATGCCTATAGACCTATTTTGACATATTCTGGATAAAATTGTGATTATGTTACTTGTATATTAGTGCAAATAAATGTGCAAATGTTCAACAATAATATGTCTTGTGTTTTTATCGATTCATTCGGCAATAAAGGAGGATTTATGTTGCAGAAATTTTTGAAAGGTAAACATTTTTGCAGCCAAGTGGAAGTCTTTACAGCTGACTTTCTGTCTTTTCTGTTATTTACTTATCTTTTTTTTTTCTTACCATTTATGATTATGTGTAGCTTACAAATTTAATTTACTATATGGAACAACCTTAATGCTCAGATATTTTTATGCATACAGATGTTTATAGAACAGAAAAATAGTATTCAGTGTTTTTGTCAAAGAACAACTGATAAATACTGATAAATAAATAAGGTTAATCTGCTTAAAACTCATGTTTTGTGAAGTTCAAGCCACAAACCAAATTGTGGTTGAAAAATCAAACGAACAGCAGCGCTTTATTCATTTATTGGCATAAATCTTGATTTTGAGGAAAGGTCAGTCTGCTCTGTATCTTTTATGTCAATAAAACACACATTGTTCAGAGTTTCTATGACTTTGGAGCCTCGGGGCTGAATTAAAAGAGATGATTTTATTTTTCAAATAATGTATCTAATTCAGGGCAATACTCAAAAAGTATTTGTAGTACGTCCCAGCTACACATCTTTTAATTTTTTTTTAAATAATTATAATTGAATGTTTTTTTTTATTTTGCAATTTTATGTTGTCTGAGGGAAATATGGTCTTTGCCATATTTTGCATAAAGTGGATTTGAACTGAAGGGGAATGGTTCATGGCACTTAAAACCAGTTTGCCTCATTAGCATCTACTGCTTAAGTGTGAAAGTTGTGTGATGTTGTTGTTACCTGTGTGCATGTCCGTTTGTTTAGTATTCTAGCAAAATACATAATAAATCACTGGATGGGTTTTATTAAAACTTAGAAAATGATCTTTGAGGGCAGATTTACAACTGAATGTTTCATCAATTTGATTTAAAACAGCTGCCACAACTGATTCTCCTAAGAAAACACAAAAATGGTTTTGTACCAATTCATTTTAAAGATTTTGAGCTAAAACTGGATGTGATGGTAACTGGGACTTATTCCAAACACTTACACCAAACACAAAAACAGTGGATGGAATATTGCTATGTTACATGTCTTGTACATACAATTATCTCCAAGACTGAACTAAAACAGCTACCGTATAACTCTGTCTTTTCTCAACATAAGTTGATCTTAGTTCAACATTTTAGGGAATGGCAGATCTTTATATTTGTTATGTTATTTCCTACTGGTAGGGCTGTGGCTGTTTTAGCTCCTGCTCCACAGAAGGTTATTTCTTGGCTCAAGAGAAACATGAATGGTATCAAAGAATACGGTCGGTCCATGAATGGATGTGCATTGTTTGACTGAATAAATTGAACAATCTCCAAACGTAGAATATCATTAAATGAACAATCTTCTTTTCTTGATTTCTGCAATTTGACATTGGCTATCTTAACTAAATGTCTCAAAACAACTTCAGTGGACTGACAAATTAAAAATCCCCACTGATGTGCAAAGATTCTCAAATATCTTGCCAAAATTATATATCTACCCTAAACTGCATAGTGTTTAAATTCTGCAAACAATTTCTAGTGATCTCCAGGTCCAGCGGACGTTCACTGAGCACAACACTGACACAAAATAATGAGAAAATACACAGCGGGAGAAAAAGAATTATACCTTGTTGGCCTTGATGAGAAATCTATAAACAATTGCTCAAAACGCAGCAAGACTTCCTGTTTTCTTGACACCAGCACCAGCCGTTACCTTGACAAATAAAAAGAGAAATAAATCGTTTAATTCACAAAGTTGTTCTTTTGTTTCTGTTTCTCCTTCCTCACCCTTCCTTTGTTGACTTAGACATTACCTTGAATCCCAAACACTGTGTGTTAATATACCGTATAATGTGACACTAAATATGCATATTTGTACAGCACAACACCTGATTTCACATCTGAGTGTCAAAGTGCCATCTGTGGGGTCACCTGGTGGCCCTGTGCTGATGTCATGGCAGGCGCCGACAGAAACATGAAAAAGAAAGAACAAACAAAACAAACTATGAAAGAGAACGAGGAGGGGAGGAGGTTAGTTACGTAAGTGTGCACATCTTAAACTATTTTATGTGCAACGAGCAAAAGTTATATATCAGAAGTTTGAAATAAATGACTACATTGAGAAAATAACCCACCAAGACAAAGAAGAAGACAAAGGACATGGTTGTACACAATTTCGTTCCACCACATGTACCAAATGTGGTGGAACGACAAATAAAGAAACTCTTAACTCTGACCAGAATCTAATAAGTTGCTTGAGCTAGAGAAAGACAAGAAGAAATACTAAAGCCTTAAAAAGAGAAGTCCACCACTAAATTCACGAACGTTTACCTGGTTTTTACAGTAATTATGACTTTTTTTTTTTTTTTTTTTTTTTATTTTGGAAAGGTGTTAGTTAAAAGTGAATGTTGTGTAAAGCTGCAACCAAAAGGCATTTTAAGACACCATTTAAAAACATTTCA
>JARVGS010000321.1:26700805-26711390 GCA_031762315.1 Hypsolebias antenori | reverse complement strand
TGTGTGTGCTGGGTGAGTGTGGTCCTTCATGATGCAGGTGGCTCTCTTCCTGCATCTGGAGGTGTAGATGTCTGTGGTGGTGGGGAGGTTGACTCCAACATCTTCTGTGCAGCCTTCACCACTTTCTGCAGAGCTTTACCATGATTCTCTTGTTCATTTATAGCCATTTACTAGATGCATATACTTAAGCTAAACTGTCCACATAAAGAAGACCAAAGCAAAGCACTGCATGCAGACAAACAGGTAGCAGGTGCTCAAATAGTCTTTTCTTTTCCACTCAGCTTGCCAAACATTGACAAGTTGCAAACTCTTCATAGGATGTTGTCAACTTTTGAGGGTAAGAGCAGTTTCAAGACAGATCGTTACACATGTTTTAACAGGAGCTGAGCTGATTACAGCAAATCTGAGCTAATAGCAAACCACCCAAGCTCAGGTTGTAACAGCTATTATAAATTAACCTGTCTGAACAACCAAGAAAACCCTCTGACTCCCAGCCAACAGTGTAGTCTTTTCTACAGTTCCTTAAGAACAACATCTAAGACAGCTTATATACGGTAATTTTCTTTCATAAAAGTGTCTTCAGAAACAGATGTACCTTTTTCGACTCCCACATGATTTCACTGCAATAACATTAGGACGAATGGAGAATATCAAACTGTTAATTAGTGTCACTACCGGTGATAGTAACAATGAAGTTAATAATGGCTAAAACTCAGTAATTAAAAACTTTATGAGGTGACAGGAATTTTAACCGTTTGAGCGTACCCTCCCTTTACACATAAATTCTTGTGCATACTTAAAATACAAAAAGCACAGTCATGTTTCCATCACACCACTCCCTGCTTCTTTCTGTTGTCTAATTTGTCTGGATGACTCAGAACTGCTTTATTTCTTTCAGTATTTTAAATTCATCCCTTCTCCCTCCTGTTCATTGCTTTGCTTTTAAAGAGGCTCTAATAAACAGTAAAGGCAAAAGAAAGAAAGAAAAAAAAGGTCAATTTAATTGGACTTTCATTTGTCTTTATAGGACAAGTCTATAAATAGCTCTCTGCTGCTGCAGTGCATATGTGCATGTGTAGTACAGTGCTGAACCCTGGGGTGTGAGCTAAATGGAAAAGAGCTCGAAGCTTTGGCATTGCACAATATCACAATGGCCACCAAGTCGTAAAGGGACAGACACGAACAGAGAATCACTCAACAAGCCAGGTCAGCTCAGTCAGGTCAAGATGTGGACACATGTAGTCAGGATAAACAATCCCTACTCATGACGAAGTAGCTGTCCAACCAGAAACCATTTTTCGAGAAAGAACAAACTCAGAGAGGACTAATCAGGAATTACTTTTATTTCTGGAGATATCTGCCACATATTCCCAGGGAATACACTGTCAGTCACATCAGTTTACTTGAGTCTGAGCAGAAAAAGCCTGACGAGTCAAATAATGGTACTGAATGGAGTCAAATCATGTTAGGTCAGACATGGTTGCAAAAATAGCCTTCATCTTTCACAAAGAGTATTTAGTTATTGCAAATGCCTTTGTGCAATGGTAGATGATGTTTCAATAATACATGTATCTTCAAATTTTCCTCTAAATATTAATTTAAAAAAAAAGTTAATCAGTGTACACAGAAGCTCAGAACAAACAAAACGTTTTAGGTCACACCTTTTACATTAAAGTTGGGACCAAAAAAATGGCATGGAAAATCTGAGTACTGTAAGCATAATCACAATTTTGTAAAGCGTAAATGAAAACGGCACAAACGGCAGTCTTTTTCAGCGAGGCTTTGGTAGAGTTGTGTTTAGCTAAACAAATACAATGTTAAATAAATAGCTGAGAGACTAACAAAACTAAAAGCTAGAATGCATGTCTTAAATTACTTTCCACTCATGACTGAACATAATGTGATTGTTTTGCAAAGTTGAAATTAAAGCAGTGACAATTTCAGACTTTTGCAATAATCACTGTGACAAAAATAACCTAGAACACTTTTTTATTTTTTTATTTGTGTTGCAATAGCAATTAGTTACAAAATTTGGGGGCTGCAGAATGTCTTTACTGAAGGACTAAAAAACAAAATGCATAAAAAATACAATTCTGAGGAAAACTAACCTAAAACAAAGTAACTATGCTATAACTGAACTCAGGCGACTGACTGTGCAGAGTGCAATGTTTGCTAAGCTAAGCTAACATTTACTCAGTCCAACAAATCAACACTACGCAGGTGCTGGGCTAATATTTATCCTGTGATATGAGCACCTAGTGGAAAGGTTCAAACAGTCACAGTACCAGGCCAATAAGTGCCACACATTCCTGTGTTTTATAGTACGTAATAATAAAATAAAAGAAAGATGAACAAATGAACACAACAAAGAAGCAACAACAAAAGCTCCTTACCCAAAGTTACCCTGTCGAGGTGAAAGCGTTTTGACTCACTGTCACACGAAGCCTGTTTGTTTTTAGTAATCATTACACCACCTGGGACAGTTGGGGGAGAGGAGTGGAAAAGAACGGTCGACATGTTCTAACCCGTATGATTTATTATGCATCATGAATATGACTTGAATAGATATCTCTATTGACATCAGATATTTCTGAACTGCAGAATCTAAAACAGACAATACCGTACAAAGCTGTGCAGATTCAGGTTTTATAGAAAGACTTTTTTAGCAAACAATTTCAAACACCATTAAGGATGTGGTTTTGTTAGTTTACTCAGCTGTGCAGAAACACTTTATTCATTTTGAAACCAACAAAGATAATAATAATAAAAAAAAATACTTCACTCAGAACTTGAATATGTCCCATGCCATAATTTTATGTTCAAAATATGCCCATCCATTATCTTTCCCAGCTTTTTTCTTTTTGGGTAGTGGAGATCACTGGTACCCATATCCAACAGTTACTGTACGAGAGGTGGGGGACACCCTGGACAGGTCACAAGTCCATCACAGGGACATATGGAGACAAACCATTCACTCTCTAATGCACACTAGGGACAATTTAGAGTTACCAGTCAGCCTAACATGCACGTGTTTGGTCTATGGGAGGAAACCGGAGTACCCGGAGAAAACCCACAGATGAACGAAGAGAACATGCAAACTCCACCCAGAAAGACATGCTTTAAAAAATCATCTATGTGCTAAACATAAACAGAATGGACCAGTGTAATATCTCATAAGAAAAAAAAAAGAAGCTTCTAAAACTATAACAACCTCATAAACAGTTTGATTTAGTTGTGGCAAAGCACAGCCCCAGAATATTATTTTTTCACTCTGTGACTTTTTTTTTTTTTTTTTTTTTTTGATTTTGGAAAGGTGTTAGTTAAAAGTGCATGTGCTGTACAGCTGCAACCAAAAGGCATTTTAAGACACCATTTAAAAACATTTCAGCCACTCTCTGACACAAAAGACTTCAGCATCCAAACGGAATGTCAGATACACATGCAAACCAACAAATTAAAAAGTAAAATATGTTTGGAGCTGGCATTTCTAGGATTGTCAAAAGGGACAGACATATTGACATCATGAGTAGAGCACTAGTGATATCAGGTAGTTGCTGGAACACCTCAAAGCCAGTCAAAATGTGAGTCACCAGACACAGAGGGTTCCTCGTGGATGCATTGACATTACAAGCACCTGACAGAGTTTGATAAGGGTCAGATGGTTCACATGAGACCAGGTGATCATATTGTGAACAGATGGGGCTTGATGCTGGAACCACTTTGTACACGAAGGCACCCACGCATGAAGATTTCATGATTGCCCAAAATAGCCAACAAAAAGAGAGTGTTGTTGTATTTTTCATCAAGCAGTACAGAACTTTAAGCTATCAGTGTCTACCATTTGGACACAAATATTAGACTTTTTTTTACAAAATACCATTTCAAGGATTTAAGGATTCAGTGATTCAAGGTTCTTTATTGTCATATTGCATGTGATACATGAGGTGAAACTAAAGTGTGAACACAGGGTTCTAGTTAAATACAACAATAGCAAAAATATAAAGTGTAGAAAGAAACATTAAATAAGAGTCTATGATATTAACCAAGATATGCTAAACGAATGCCCAACGGGTACACTAAAAGATCTAAGATACAGTATATGCCAGTCACTAATAGTGCAAAACAATAGACCGAACAACAGCAGCACGGTTCTCATAGGTTCTATTCGGCTATAATTTACACGCTTAATGTGAGCACTAACAAAACTAAACTAACAAACTAGAATTTATTCAAAGCATGCAACAGAAATTCAGAAAGAAGGTGCCAAAAGTGAGAAAGAAAAAAATCTACAGCAACATGGTCCTATTGGCAGAGCGGTTCTGACCACAGTGAGGTTATCTTAGCAACATGGTCCTGTTAGCAACATGATATGGTTAGCAGTGATGTTTCTCTTAGAAACATGGTCCTGTTAGAATTTACACCTGGATTACTGAGTATGAACTTTCTTTGCCATGGTCCTGTTAGCAACATGATACGGTTAGCAGTGATGTTTCTCTTAGCAACATGGTCCTGTTGGCACCGTGACGCTGTTAGCGGTGTGGTCTCATTAGCAGCATTAGCAGCTTAGCAGGTCTAGTTAGCAGGTCCTGTCAGCAGCCCATGATAATAATGACTGCAGCAGCTGCCCTCCCAGACTGCCCTCCAAAACGGGTCTGGCAGACAGAGAACATCTAGGTTTCCCCGTGGAACCTGTGAGCAGGAACCTCTGCAGATTTCATTGTGAATCAATGATTGGCATCAGTTGGTTTAAAGCAGGGTGTACCTTTACTGGTTTACTGCCTTATTGGTAGCTTGCTATTACACTGACAATTGATTGTCAATTTGATTTTCATCTTTAAATCACTTCTTGGTCTGCTGCCTTCATACATCTCCTTCTACGTCTCTGCGTGAGTGCAGCTACAGTGTGCACTCCCAGGACATTATTGCATGCAGTGTTCCCTCAGTGCAGACTGAACTAGGCAAAAAGGGCCTTCTCCTACTCTTCTCCTTTTTCCTGGAATATCTTGCAAAAAGATCAGAAGCTCTCGACCTTGACCTCTCTAAGTGACTTTAAACATCTGCTGAGTTCCTGGCAATAACCAATGCAGACATGTTCCTGTTTTTAGTTTTCGACACTGCCTTGTAATCTAGCTGTTTTTTAAATGTATTTTAATTTATTTATTTATTATTATTTTTTGCTACTTTTCCTTAAAAAAAACCTGTATGCCTCTTTTGTGATTATCTATTTTTGTCGTTATTCACTGTTGTCATCACTCTTTGTTAAAATCAGGTCTCACTTGTAAATGAGTCCCCGAGGCTCAACCTGCCTAAATAAAGGTTGAATGAATGAATTCCACAACATTTCTTTATATAGGGATTCAGGGATCTTGGTGGCACAGTGCTACATCAGTAATATTGTGTTTTCCATATTCACACATGTTGCTCACACACAGCATGCGTGTCTCTGGACTGTCTGCAGTAAGACTTTGTTGCACATGGAGTTTGTGTTTGCATGCTGGCCCAAGGGGCTGCCAAATCCTGCTGACATAATTCCAGCAGTGTGCTCTGGTTGCCAACTTTGTTATCCATTTCATCTGGGATTGTTAAGTGCTGCACTACAGTCACATGACCTTTTAACACATGCAGTTTCATTTTATTTCCAACTATTCATCTTGGGGCTTCACTTTTTTTTCAATGAGTGTATTTGTTACCCTATCTTTATTATCAGAATTCAATATTTCTTTTAACCCTCATCGGTTGAAATGGTTGCTTTGTAAAAACATGATATGCACATATAGTCTTGAATGTCACTATTGTGCAATTTTTTATATCAGTTTTGTGAATGTAGTTTACTGCTAAAATAATCATATTTTCATAATTTTGCTTTGCTGCCAAGATTTATATCCTAAATGAAAACTGAGAGGAGGTAAATTTAGAATGTTTCAGAGGATGCGTCTGTGACAGTGAGTTATGTAAGTGTGTGCATTTTTTTAAACAAGTTAGATATTGTTTGACAGCAGGTTTGTCATCGTAGTCTTACTCCACTGCTCTGGACTGGCAAATGCCTCAGTGAGCATGCCAATTCAGCAGCTCAAACAGATGCTAAATGCAAACAGAAGCTGCAACTGATATTTGACTAACTTTGGCAAACAAGGGTGCACGTTTCAAAAAGCATTTGCTTTAAAAACAAAGAACACAGCATCTGCTTCCTCTTTTATTCTGTTCAACATAAGAGACTTATACTGCAGGTTTATCTGCATAAGCTTTTATTCCATAACATCAAACTATAAATTTCTAAAATTACTTATTATGATTGACCATTTTGACACAAATGTTAAAGAGGTTTTTTTCTGTCCACATGTTGACTCCAGCTGCTGCTGACAATTGTAACATTATATAATGCAATAGTTTACAGCAACCAATCGGAAGTCATGCAAGTTGGTAAAGTAGCTGCTTCTGTTCACTCAGTCAAAATGTGGGTTTAAACAAAACAGTGCAAAAAAACATCTGAGCCTTGTTATGATGAGCTAAATGAAGAAGCTCAAATAAGTCACAGTGGAGTTCTTTTCCTGATTTGTTGAGTTATTACCACTGCAAATGTTGGCTCAATGTTTACAAAAGTGCCCGAGTTACAACCATTTTTTTGTGTTTGATAAGATGAATTACCGTATTTTTTTACCATATACTGAAAGTCACAACTTGTTGCATACATTTGCATGCCCTGCTACATATAAAGCGAAGCAACATATTTACATCCCCCCCCCCCCCCACACACACACACACACGTATTTATAACCCAATTTTAGATTTTTTTTGCCTGGCTGAGGTGAAAATGTTGCATAAAAAAATATAAATAAATAAAAATGATTAAATGCTGATGTAAACAGAGGAAAGAAATAAAACAATTGTAACTTATGCTTTTTGTTCCACCCCGTATGAGTGACTGATAAAATCTCAAGATGATAAAGCAAGTGATACCTGCTTTGAAAACAGAAAGCAGAGGTGGGAGGTAAAAACAGTGTTGTGCAGCACCAGCATCACTCAGGGGGCATTTGTCTTTTCATTTACAGTTCATTTCTCTAAATGCTGTAGAAAAGCACTGATTTAGCTTAATTCCAAAATAAATTAAAGATATTTTTGAGCCACATGTTACAGAAACATTACCATCTCTTTTATATAATTCAACATCATAGCATTAAAGATATTTTACATAAAAAGACAGTTTGTTTAGTCAGGGTTAGTAGAGGTATTAGTGGCAAAGCTTGAAAATGAACAGTCGTGCTTCAGATGTATTTGCTCAGAAGTGCCTTTTTTTTTTTCTGAGCAGCTGTTGTACATTTTCATGCTGGAGGCGTGCAGGACTCCAGCTCTGGCAGTGGTCCCCACAATGGAGCAGATGTCACACCTGGTTTGTGTGAGCCGTTGTCTGGATGACCTCTTGGTGTCTAAGTGGCACGCATGTCTCAGGGCAGATGGCCCCTGTGGATACAGAAAAACATGCATGCTTTAAAATGCATGCATTAAAAAGACAGAAGAACTTAATCTTCTAAATGTACAACAATTTTTGACAAACCTGATATAAAGTGGATGGGGTTTCTGCAAACATATGTTTAAAAAAAAAATAAAACTCCCACAACTTCTTCATGTCTTGCTCAAACCCCTCCAGACAATGATGGTATTCCTGGTTGTCGTCTTACTGTTACTGAGAAAGCCTTGGAAATCCTTTCTCCTGGGCTTTCATCCCCCAACACACACACACACACACACACACACACACACACACACACACACATATATGCACTGATACAACACTAATCTCCCTGTCACAGCCTCTAATGGAAAGTATTCAGCTGAGTACTTTTGGAGAAAAAAAAAACACAGACATAAAATGAGAGAGCGCACAGAAAAGGAAGGTACAGTATACTGAAGAAGAAGTAGCACTCAGAGAACACCAAAGAGGTACATCAGAAAACATACAGTCCTGAGCTGGTGAAGCCAAGGTAAGTGGGAGGGAAAAAGTTAAAATATTAAAACCAAAAGGAAACTTATAAAAAGAAAAAAAAAACCTCCACTGGAGATGGCTTAGCAGTCTCATATAACCCCATATTTGAAGCTGAAGAGAAAAAACACTTTTCTGAACTCATCCACACTGACACAATCAGGGATTACTCCTTCTATCCCTACACAATGTCAGCTCATGACAAGACTCTACCAAGCTGGGCCTGCAGTGATAACACACAAATGCAACATAGGTCCAATCTGCCGGCAGGAATTATGTACAGACATTCCCTGAGATACATCCTCCAAAGCAAGCTTTAAGCTGGGACTCAAATGTATGTACAAAATAGCAGGTGTACAGGATCAGGGTTGGTGCTCCTCACGTTTTCTTACACACATGGCTCTGAGCCAGTTATTGTTCATGTATCTTATAGAGAACTGAGCACCACCCTTCCCATGTATGGACGATGCATTTTTGGATTTAGAGTCATGTAGGTTGGGATCAGTGAGAACATGCATTGCAGGATCCAGCAGATCAAAATGTAGGCTGTGCGTTACGCAATATAAAGGTCATAGATAGACAAAAAAAAAAAAGAAGATACACATTGGTTTGAAGAAACTGTTTTGTTATGCCAAGCAGTAACAGCCCACTGTATCTCTTTGAAAAATACAAATTTACCTCGTTCGTTCTGTTTCTGTTGCTTTGAGCCACTTCTCAGGAGCTCCTTACCTGATTTTGTCCAAGATCTGTGGCAGCAGACTGCAACACGTGCTGCCTTTCACATGAAAACATACATGTTGGAGGCTCTGTTCACACTAACTAAAATATTTTTAAAAACAAACAAATGCTACGTCATCTGTTGTGAACATGCAAAACGTATTTTTGGTATAAAGCTTTTTCAAATACTCAATTCATTAAAACTCAGTTTTGATGTGTCAGTATTGATTTTAAAGACAGAGACTTTTGAGTAAAATTAATGTACCGTAATTTACTGTCTATAAGACTCTACTTTGTTCACATGGTTTAAAACCTGCAGTTTATACAATGCTGCAGCTACTTTATGGATTTATTTATTTTTTGATGGGCTAACAAGCGTCATGCTGCCAAAACATTTAGCCTAATCACACCCGGGCACTCACATAGCTGCCACACACGTCTCTCTTGGGGGGTGGGTCCTCATGACTCAGTGAGACTATTCCCTCTTTTATCGCGGGTGTTCCGTAACACGCCCCCCCCCCCCACGAAGTAAAGATACAGTAGTTCAAGTTCAAGTTCAGTAAACTTTGTCAGGACATGTGCCAGGCTGCAATCACACTCACTCATCACCTGTTACTCCCAATCTCTGTCCTTAAGTGAACAATTTAAATTTAAGTACTGTAATATTTTAAACAAACACTCCATGCAGCATAGATAGTTTCACGGAGTAGAAATGTACTTCTTGATCAATTACACTGAAACAACTGGAGACAGAAGTCCTAAAGTAATTTAAAGTAACTTTTACCACTTTTGTATTTTGTGATTATGATGATTTTAGTATATGACATAAATTGAATTTTAAGTTGGAAGACAAAAGTCGATCGGCGCATCTGGACAGCAAAGGGTTAACCCTTCACAAAGCTGCAGCAGGTGAAATCTGTGTGCATGGCAGAGAAGGAGATCATGACAGGCTGCAGGAGGGCGCTTCCCCCTGCACTAGTGCACTTATATGGGCTGCACACATGGTGCAATATCATTTAAAAATAATTTATTTTAAATAATCAATCCATGGCTAATCCATCAATCAACCAATTGTGTCATGTCCAATCTTACTTTAAAAAACTGCGATGTAGCAAATCTGCAAAAAATAAACCACGTAGACGTGAGGGACTACTGTACCTGTATAAATATAGGTAAAAAAAAATATGACCAATGAAATTACCAAACAGGTCACAGCGGCACTGGGAGGTTTCTCCCCTCCCATTTCCCCGTTTTTTCCTCCCCTCCCCGTTGTGCCCCCAGGGAGGGGAGGAAACATTATGAAGAGGACAGCACAAGCTCATGGGTGCGGTGTGCAGCGTATACAGTATATGTCTGTGGTGCGCAGCAGGAAGGCAAATGTAACGTAGATGAACCGGTATGAATTTCATTAAAAGTTTTTAAAAAATCTTTCTGTGTAAATATCTCATGTGAACATCCATGGCTACACAAGTGCATCCTATATAGTTAAATTTTTTTCCTTTTTAGATTTAGTGGGCGTGGCTTATATTCAGGCGTGCTCAATAGTCCAGAAATTATGGTAGTTGCCTGTTTGTCCATGCTCACAGGCAAGACATCAGAACAACACTGAATATGTATTATTGTATTCCTATCTGTGTCTTTTTTGTCCTGACTTTGTCGCCATACAACTTTGAATGAGATGAAGAACATAATGATTTAGATGATATTGTAAAACAAGCTGCAACTGTTTAGGAATCTTTAACCATATTAAGAAAGTTCTTCCTTTGTATTTTCATGTTTCTTTATACATTTAATATCACCTCCTGCTTGTGCATTGTAAAGGATGTCATAGGACAGGTTAGCTGGACATCCCCAATTAATTATTCAAGACTAGTTCAAGTCCAAAGAATA
>JARVGS010000321.1:26608333-26622638 GCA_031762315.1 Hypsolebias antenori | reverse complement strand
CTTACAGAAAGTAATCAATGTATGTACAAGTGATTAACTTTTAGAGTTGATGCAGGTCAAGGTGTCTGCTGTGGCTAACTGACTTCAGCCACCACAAAACAGTTGTAACTGTAGTTAATAGCTCCAATTTGATGTGGTAGTAGCTGAGAGTCATTCACAACACTCTGAATGTGACATCTAGTGATGCTATTTTCATGAATGGAACAAAATGGATATAAATCTGTTTTATCCACTTCAGATGATACAAAATGCTAACATAAAAACAATAGGAGAAATGTATTCATTCTAAGAATGCTATAATTTTATTTCATGATTTTTAAGTAAAATTTCACAATGCACAAGTTCTATCTTTCTATTGTTTAACTTATTTTAGCTCACCATCCAATGGCTATAATTTAATTAGTTTTGCAGTTATTGAGGAAAAATTGGGTGTGGTAGTAGCTAAGAGTCATTTACAACACATCCTTTGAATGCTAACACAACATAAAATATATTTGTTTAAATTGTTGCCATTAGGAGGAAATAATTTCATCAAGCGATGATACGTTTTGATCTGTGATCATTTGTGTTGGAGGAGACAGAGTTTATTCACTGAAACTACAAGCAGAGATTATTGCAGGATCTTTGTTGTCTTGTTTTTTTCCTCCCAAGCGCACCAGCATGTGTTTTAATTTATCAATCATACTGTACATCTGCTCAGACCTGCTCTTTAGTGCATCAGTATTTATTCAGTCAATCTATAGAAAATTAAATGTTGTCCTTGTTTCATTCACATATTCATTTAAAAAGTAAACTGTCTCCTCAACAGGTGCAACAAATTAGAGCTCAATAAAGCAGCATATACAGCGTGATCATGATTTAGTAACTTAGTTAACTCATAAATCAAGGACAAATGGACAACTGTGGCTGAGTGTTTAGAGCAGTCGTCCTCCAATGCAAGAGTTGGGAGTTCGAGTCCACCTGCGGTCAGATGCTGAAATGTCCCTGGGCAAGACATTGAACCCCTCATTGCCTCTGATGTGTGTCCCATCGATGTATGAATGTGATGAAGCTCTGATTATTCTCTTTAAAATGATTTGTTCAATTAGCTTTGTACAGATCTAGTAGAATGAAGAGGCACAGATTGTAGTGTAAAGTGCTTTGAGTGTCTTGATAAGATAGAAAAGCGCTATATAACTACAGCCCATTTACCATTTACAAACACTGGATTATTAGCAGAGGTGATGAAGAGTTGGAAACCGGAGGCTACTGTACTGCTATGTTAATATCTGATGTTTGATCAGCAATAGATCCACAACAAACCATGTTTAGGTCTTCAAAAAATAAAGAGTATTAACAACTCAAATCCTGCATGTCTCATACTGGCAGTTTTTCTGATGTCTGTCAGGAACACAAATTTAACAAATTCATGCCACAAAAAATGAATAAATAAATTAATAAATTAATAAATTAATTAATGAAGAATTAAACTCTCTCCAAATCATATAAATGTACCGACTCACATCACATGCATCCTCTCTGTTTGCCCCGTGTTTTGTTTCATGCAGCAGCAGACAGAAAGGTGTTCTGCAGCAGACAAACTGAACTGACTAAACTCTCTAACGAAACATTTATACATTATTAATTCACACATTTTCTATGCTCAGAGTCACCGTTGGGCTGAAGTCATCCCAGCTGTCATCTAGATTTTATACATTTAACACTGACTGCACTAAGAGGGACTTTTATATGCATGAATAAATAACACATTTCTGGGCTGAGTCTTGTTCTCTGAACGTTGCAATAAAGGACAGTCCATAGCCTTAGCAGGATTCTGAAACTGGTAATGGAAGCCAAGTAATCTATTACTAGACTCAGAGTGATTATAGAACCATTATTAGAAGAACTGAAATTGGTCTGGTTAAGCATTGTTTTGATTTAGCATTAAAATAATCTTGTACTGTTGAAACAACATGTATTTAACAGCATATAAACAGATGAAAGGTGACCTCTAATACATAGTGCTCTACAAAACATACATCCAAAATAATAAAGTATTGATCTTAAAGCGATAGTTTGAATATTTAAAGTGAGATTCTGTAGAATTATTATGAACAATTCGTTTCTGTTTTAGACGACGTAGTGTTAGTTAGGAGAACACAGAGGTGCTGACAAGCAGGCAGTCAGGTATATCCAAAAGGTATTTAATGAACAAAACAAACAAATAAACAGTCATAAAAAAACAGGGCTACAAGACAAGGATTTACAGATTTAAATATTTCACTCAGATTAGCTGTACGCTTGTCAATCTGGTCAGTTTATTTATTTATTTTTTCCCAAATAGATACAGTATATCATTTATTCACAATCACTTTCCAGAAAGTTCAAAACAACATCATCCTTTAATAATAAATAAATAAATAAATAAACACCAGCTACTTCTCTTTAGATGAAGTATAAATAAGTGCATGCACGTCAAAAAAAAAGTTGAGTAAAAGTAATACATTTTCTCTTAATTGGACATTTTCTAATGTCTGTAAAAGGCCTCAAATGGACTTAGAACACTAAAGCACTGCAGTGGAATCACGATGCACTAGAGCTGAGGTCAGATTTGATTTGATTTAAAGACTTGTTGGCTCATAACTCCTTCATTAAACTTGGTGGATTTGCACGTCGTGGTTTTGCAGAGGCTCTGAAACAGTCATGTCCGCTTTAGGGACCCAGTAGATTCACTGGCCTGTCTCTCTGAACAGAGCAGTCTTTGAAACATCAGCAGTAAAGTCATTTAACCAGCAGAAATCTCCCACTCGGCCTTGTCCTACATCGATTCGCACGGATGGTGTGTTTTTGTGCAAAACGCGGCAGATAGACTATTTGAAGCTCTTCCTCAGCAGCAGTATGCGGAACTGTTTGCCTCTGTTCTGCTTCTTTCACTCCCTCTCTTTTCTCTTTTCATCTCTCTCTCTCACACACACCATTTTCTCCCCCTCTTTTCCTCCCTGCTGCTGTACCAACAAGTGAGGATGCTTGTCTGTCCAGCGTCAGGGCTTTGAGCTGACTTATAGATGTCTGCTGGAATTTCTTCCCCCACCCCCCCATCCATTTCACTGTTTAATCGATGAGGATGACAGATTGCAGGTGCAGCGCGCGCCTGTGTGTGTGTGGAGATGGTGCACTAGGACCGAGAAGAGCTTCCTCTCATCGTGAGCATTGAAACTAACAGCGGAGCTCTGGAGGAACCCCCCTTCCTCCTCCTCCTCCTCCTCCTCCTCCTCATTGGATCTAGCGATTACATCCATACATTCCTTTTTCTCGCTCATCTCCGCGGGGATCGCAGCGCCGAGCGCGTCAGGGATGGTCAAGCACCCAGGAGAGGATTAGGAACTGCGTTTAAAAAAAAAAGTCAACTCTGTGGAGGAGGATGTCATTTGGCTGATCTGCCCGATGATGCTGTGTTAAATCCATTCTGTCCCTTTTTCCTCGCCGGTTTGAGCTTTTTCCCAAGCGCGCAAAGTCACATCCGCGCAAAAAGAGGCGCACTTTCCTCCAAGAAAGATCAAAAGGAAGAAGGAAAGCGAGAGGAAGGCAGAAGCAAAATCTCCATCCTTGTGTTTGGATTTTTCATCGGACCCCCTGGCTGAATGGGTGACCAGGCTGGAAGCAGCATGGGTGGAAGCGTTTTCTCCTCTGAGCAGGACTTGTGATGCCCAACGCTCCCCCTGCCGCGGACTGACTCTCCTCAGCATCGAACCGAAGGTACAGGCCAGCCCGCTCCTCTCTGCAACATCTTTAATTTTCTTTACACGGGATTCTCCAAAGTTTGCAGTTCTCAGTCAAACAGATGATTTGGTTATTTCAGAGATAAATCGATCATGGGTGACGCTAGCTCTCTGACAGACACTTAAAACTAGTTGTTCTCGAGGGGAACATCATTTCAGCGCTTTAATGACGCTGCAATGAGAAGGTTTATTGGAACGGATCTTGTAATTGGCTGCAAACATTTAGGGCAGCAAACAAAAGCCTATTTGTCGTCAGACCAAATCCCTGCCTGCCCCTCTCTCTCTCCTGGACTCTGTGCTGTCCGTTTTGGCTGACGGTGTGTGTTTGCTCGTGAGCTCAGTCATGATGGAGATTCCGGAGAAGCCCTCTGCAGTGCAGTCTGTGCCGAGCTCTGGAAGTCAGTCAGGAGGTGTGAGAACATCCAGGCGCATCCTCCTGCTGCTCGGACTAAAACAGAAACAACTTGTGCTGGTCATCCCTCTTGTGCGTGTTTAAATGTGCTGCACAGCTTGGGGAACGATCGTGCGTGAGAGCGTGCGTCACAGTAGCAATTTTCAAATTGGCTCCACTGGCTCCCTCTTTTTGATTTATTTATTAATTTATAACAATCAGTGCGTAAAAAATGACCGCAGTAAAGTCTTGGCTTCACGTTTAGTCCTAGCAGGGTTTTCCTACCTGATAGGTTCTGTGTCGTTTTCTCCTTTTACTGTACGAGTTTACCCACGAGGGGACACGCACGGCGACCCCCACTGGGTGGAACCGTTAGAATACCGACGCATGACGCAGGGGTTTTGGTGAGAGGGAGAAACGAAAGAATAGATGATCCTGTTTCTACTTGTGCTTTATTTATTGGTGTTTTGAAAGCTGTGTTTGCTCAGCCTTGATATAAGTCGTTTGGGTAAGAGAGCGTGGGTGGTCTGGGACAGATCACGCATGGATGAAGTGTCACTGCACACAACTCTGGTAAAATGGGCCAATGTGGTTGCTAGCCTAATTAACCCAGGTGCATCTTCCTTTAACCAGATTTTGGGTAAATCGTCCACTATGACTATATAGGCAATTGTGCAACTTTGTTGTTGGCTCTGTGTTTGTCTGTTAGCAAAATATCTCATAAAACATTTGTCAGATTTGATTAAAACTCTCAAAACGTAATGAACGGATGCACATTTGTAAACCAATAACCTTTGGAGTCAACCTGATTCAAGATGGCCGACACAGATACTGACATCAGCAAAAGCAAAAATGGCTATAACTTTGCCAATTTTATACAAAACTCATACTGTGTTTGTTGTGAGATTAGCTGGAAGTCTTCACCAGAACAGGCTCCAAGCACAGGCAGATCCAGCTAGATTTATGGCTAAAGCTTTGAAAAAAACCGCTGAGAGATACATTTGTCTGTCTGTCTGTCAGCAAAATATCTCATGGACTGCATGATGGATTTTAATGAAACTCTTAGAAAGTAATCGTTGACTGCACAACTGCAAAAAAAAAAAAAAAATGCCCTTTGGTGTCAGCCATCAATATGACAGCCTCGGAGAGTCAACCTTAGCAAACACAAATATTATACCTTTTAAAATTTAAATAAATCATGCCCAGATCTGGTGAAGTCGTAGCCGAGGGTGATCCACACCACATAGTTTGAGCACTGACACAACCTATAAGGTCTTTGTGTAGAATATATTTCTTTAAGGAATGCCATTACAAGCTTTTAATGGATTAGTGTTGCCAGCAGAGATGATGCAGTCAGAAGTCTCCAACTTGTTAACATAAAAAGATGACGATGGAGACATAGAAGATGTTTCTGAAGAGACAGTGTGGCTTTTAGGAGCAAAGAACATCTCCTTAATGAATTTGTAAAGTCAGTGGTGTCTGATGTTGGGAAGTGGTGCAGATAACTGGCAGCACAGCTCCCAGCCATGAAGATGACAGGAACTGTCCGTGGTGCTGAAACAGACAGCTCCTTTGTTCCAGCTAGCCTCATTTTGTTCTCCTCTTCTCTGGTTACTGAAAGTCTTCTGTGAAGCCACTAGGATTCTGGATGTGAAGCATTTCAGCAGCTACATATGCCCAGGAAGTCACAACTTAACATTTAGATATTGACTTCATACAAAATATAATCTCTCTAATTAGCTCATCCCGCCAAAAAGAGACAAAATAATATCCATTTGTATTGTTTTAATATTTAAAGCACACATATGATGCACTCAGATGTCTGTAAATGATATTGCTAACATATTTCATACATATTTCATTTTAATCATCCTAACTGACACATCCATTCCCTCTGCTGTACTGCTGAGGTGTGATGACATCCATCCTCTGCCATTTATTTTGCCTTCATTTTGGCTCTTGATCACACTTTGCTCCCCGTATGAACTGGATCCATGAGAGGCTCATCACGAGCTGCGGGTAAAATTAATGTGGAAACAAGAACCATATTAACACTGCAGAAATGCACTATAAATAGTTTAAATGTGTCACGGGGGGTTTTAATGTCTGCTGTGGATCTCAGGACAAAGAGTCTTCTGTGCTCGTTCAAACTGTTTGATATATCAGTGACTTTTATTTTCTAAACTGTGCGAACCATGCCAACACATTCAAGGAAAAGGTATACTATTTCAAATTGGGGTTTTGTGAACTGGTTGCATTAGATAGCTCTTTAAGCAACCTCTGTTTGTAAAAGGAAAGATTATTGTGTTAATTATTGTTAATTGGTTTATTTTGGATTACTGCTGTCTTAAACCAAATTCATTCTTAAAATAATGCCATTCATGACTCAATTTTAATTTTACCTTCAGCTGAAATACAGTACTATTAACTCTGTTGGAAATGCTTCAGGCTCCACTGGAAGTGCTACAGCTACCTGCTGCTGCTTTTTCACTCTAAAGAATTATTTGTTTGCAAAGACCCCTAATATTTTAAACTTGTATAATATAAAGTTGCTAACAATGTAAAGACATAATGCTCATCACTTGAGTCAAGGTATCCACTCTGGTCCTATCCCCATCCCCTCACATCCTGTTAACCCATCTGTCTGCATAAAATAAATTATAGTAACTACCTAACAGAGGTCATTCAAACAAATATCTACAACATGTAACATATTTATTCTTCATAACCCTTTCAATTGAACTCCACTTCGAGAGATTTGACCTCTCACTTTTAAATAAACCACACAACATCAAAGCAGCCTTTCTAAATCTGAACACTGTTTGTCTGATGACAGGGCTAATTAAAACCAATGATGTCATTTATTTTTGGACTTCACGGGGTTAAACACATAATACCTGACACAATGAGCAGAGTGCATGCCACGTCGGCTATAAACACAGTTGGGGAACTGACATACAGCCTAAGAGGAAATCAAATTAACTCTGGGGGAGCTGTGACAGCCACCGTGAACCTTATAATTGACTGCAATGTTTTTTTTTTTCTTCTGTGATTACTGTTCCTCAGTACCTACGACTGCACATGATCCTGTGTGTACATCAAGCTGTCTACAAGTAATAACCATGTTGGATAATGCATGGTTTGCAATGCAAAATGAACAATTGTTTGGCCTTTTAGTGTGGTTCAGTGGTCATCCAGATTAAAGGAAAAGCTGGAGGAGCGTCCTTGAACTCAACTCCTACAGGTGATGGATAACGTGTGTTTTTCCTTAACAGTGATTGAATTAGGCCACCCCACAGACACATTGCTTTCCCAAAGAGCAGAAGCAATCCTGTGGTGAGGTTTATCAATGAGCGGGTGGATGGAGTGTAAGTGGTGGTATTCCCCGGGGCAGACAGCCGGTGATGGTGGAAGGGGAACTCGCCCAGGGAGAGTTCCCGATCGCACAGCAGATTGGGAGCCCTTGGAGCTAACGTCTGTCAGTTTCTGCCGTAGGGGGAAGAGAGGGGAGGAGCCACACAGAGCTGACCCAGAACCACAGACTGGGCCAACTTCAGGTCAGATTGCTCAGAAATAAAAGTTTCTTTTAATAGCTGTTCATTAAATATCAAAAAGTCTTTCCAATATTTCAAACACACACTATTTGGTCAAATAACTGAAGCTGTGATCAGGCTGTGATTCAGAGCAAAGCAAGCCCAGAATTTTGATGGCTTTGTTTTGAAGGCTGGTTGCTTTGACGTGGACCCCCTTGAGGCCACTGGCAGCTGAGCTCCCACTGTGGCAGATTGATATTTGTAATTTAAGGGAAGCTGTCACACAGCATCCTCCAGATGGAGAGAGCTGCAGAGGCATGCAGGCGATTAAACATGGTTTATTTAGAAATCATCATTTTGATGCGGGAGCTCGGAGTTTGTTTGAGCCATATCAGCTCTAAATATTTAAACCTTCATTTCTAAATCATGGGATGCTGTAAGAACACAGGAAGGTGTGGTAGAAAGTGGTGTTCAAAGATGGAAGCTTTTATACTCCCTGGTGTAGTCCCTGAGTGCAAAAGATCACAGCAGAGAGGACAGGTCAGTGATTTGTGTCTCTGCTGCAGAGAGGGTTATGGGACAGGCTGAGAGCTAATTCATTAATTCCCACTGGTACACACACTCAATCATACACATGCACAGGCTCGTGCAAATTTTTATATCAATTAACTATTGAAATACTTAAAGAAGACTATGTTTCAAGAGGGGCTCAGTCAGTAGACCCGTTACGTCTTAGTGAAAAATGTGTTGGATTAAATCCGGGCTGGAGGTCTTTCTGGGTGGAGTTTGTATGTTCTCTCTGTGCATGTGTGGGTTTTCTCTGGTTTCCTCCCACAGACCAAAAACATGCATGTTAGACTGATTGGTAACTCTAAATTGTCTCTAGGTGTGAGTGAGAGAGTGAATGGTTGTTTGTCTCTATGTGTCCCTGTGATGGACTAGAGGACTGTCTATTGTGTCCCCACCTCTCCCACAGTGACTGCTGGATATGGGCATCAGTGACCACATGACCTGAAAGGAAGAAGTGTGTAAAGCTAATGGATGGATGTGTTTTCAAGAGTGACATATTCCTTAACACATCAACAGAAAAGAATAATAAACACAGAAAGCACCACTTGATTTACCTGCAATTATAAAGATTAAAACAGTTACAATAAATCCAGCTCACAAACCAGAATGAACATGTTTTGTTGCTAGATGACACATATGATTTTTTTTTTCCATTTACCCTTTATTTATCCAGGTAGTCTCATTGAGCCATGAGAACTCATTTTCAAGAGAGACCTGTTCAGGGAGCAGATGATGGGGTTAAGTGCCTTGCTCAGGGGCGATCTTCCAATCACAAGCTCACCGTCTAACCACTGCGCCACCACTCCCCTATATGAATATAGTTTTTTTTTTAAGTACTTCTATTAGCTCTTTGACGTCTTGTTATTTCTGTGATTTCTGCAGGACATAATAACATCGTCAGGTTCTTGTTAGGTTGTTGAATTAGACAGATTCTTATCTTATCGGCTTCTTGCGTTGTCACTGAGAAATTCTGTCTTACTCCAATTAACAAAACTGCTTCAAAATCATACAATTTTGCAGCTATTCACTTCTGAACAACCTTTAAAGCTCTTGCATTAACATTTTGGTCCTATTACAGTCTGGACTGTAATTGGAACATTGCAGCACACAAACATTTGTTTCAGTCATTCTGTTATAGATCTGCTGATGTGTTTGGGATCATCATCATTATCCTATTGTACATCCAGATGGGCGAGTGATGCCAATTTTGATGTAGCTTTTGAGCTGTTAGGTTCCCCCTGTAGACAAATCCATGTTAGTTTCATATTTCAAAAATATATTGTTCCAGAAATATTGTGGTTTTCAGCTCTGCAAATTTAAGGTATTCTGCTAAATGATTTTTTTTATGTGTTTTCTTTAGAGAACACTTCTAATCAAGACATACAAGGGTGTATTTGTACAGTCATCAACTATAACATACTGTATAACATGCTATCTGAAGATTATAACATAAGATAGAACTTTATTGATCCCACAGGAAATTGTTGTTCCACAGTTTCAATACAAAGGAACAAACACAAGGAATCACACTAAATATTAAAAAATAAAGGAGAATATAAAAATACCAACAATTAAGGTCCAAACAGGTACAGAGAGAAACATTAAAGTGCTCATTGTGGTGCAGGATCAATTTTATTGTCCTATGTGTAGAAAAGGGGAGTAGTTCTAGAATTGTGCTGCTTAGGGTGGCTGCATGTTGGTGTAGCTCTGTTACATTCATTCTGATTTATTGCTTTTGAAGACTTTAATTCCTCCTTTCTCTGGAAATAAATCACTTTTTTATGATTGCTTCCTCTGGTATCGGATGCTGAGCAGCTGGAAAGATTGTTACTGAAACTTTTTTACTTTTGGGCATTCGTTATGACGTGTAACCATGGCAACAAAGTGTTATTTTTACAACCAGAATCAGCTGATTAATATCTCAAAGCTTAGATATCTCAACTACAACCCCAAATCCCAAATGAGTTGAAAAGGAGGCACCATGGATGAATTCCTGTCAACCTGGTGGTGGTGCTTGAGTACCAGAGATCCTGGAACTGGAGGGAAACTCAGCTCGTGACGACAGGAGGACCAGGATCATGCTTCGGCACTTTCAGCTGTCTGTGGTGACGAGGAGCTCGGCAAGCTGCTGGGAAGAGCGACTATTGCTCAGAGAGGAATTCTGCTCATCATTCGGGCAGTCCTGCTGCTGCCCAGGAGGACCGAGAGGCCTGCTAGATCTGACAGCAATCTGGATCCAAGTGGACGGATTGGTATCTGTGACCAGATTCTTTGGATTCGACGCAGGAGATCCTTCCTGCCCACAGCTATCAGCATCTATAAAAAAAAACTCTTCAATGAAACCAGGATGATGAGCAATGACAACACTTAATTTCCCATTGGGATTACTAACTATTTTTGAATTGAATTGAATTGAGTTAAAAAGTTTGATAGCCACAGGGAGGAAGGACTTGGTATGGCGTTCTGTGGAACACCTCGGTGGTGTCACTCTACAACTGAAGGTGCTGCGACTTTATCATATATTTTATTGCAGTTCAACACTCGTGCTTTATTCTTTACATTTTAATTACAGAAAGTAACAAATGCTGCGCACTTAGTGGAAAGATGAATCCAATGGGATTTACCACAATGAGCAGCAGCTAACAAGGAGTTTCTGCATGAACGTTGATAAAGAAGGTTCCTGCAAGAATTCCTCTCGGTTAGAGATACTATACATTTTCTGCATCAACTGGAGCCAAATACATTTGTTGTAATGGATGTCAGGTTTTAAATCTTGAACAGAAGCAATTTCTTTTTGACTGCTCCCTTTTTTAGGGGTCACCACAGCGAGCAAATTTGCAAGAAAAATGTAATCCTTGTGTGCAGTACAGCCTTCCTGACACAACCTGGGCTTGAACCCACAACCTCAGGATTACAAGAAGTCTGGCACTGACCAATGAGATACCACAGCCTGAAAATGTGTATTTTGAATCAGTTTAAACCACACATATATAGCATTAAATAGAATACTGGCAACAACTAGTGCTGCTATAAAATATTGATCTCAGTTTATAATCTGAGCCCTAAGAGTTCTGACATAATCTGTTTAAAACCTTCACATTAGTTATTTGGATTTGGTCATCACTGAGCTAAAACTTGGTTGAAAATCCTACATTCATCATGTTTTCTGAGACTTTACAGACCATGCAAATGTTTTGTCTAAAACAATGGCATTAGTTGTTGGAGTTAATCTGGTCCATTTGTTAGCAAAATATCTCATAATGGGCTGGATTAATTTACACAAAACTCTTAAAATAAAGTAATCAGTGGAGCAGCAATGGATTAACTTTTGGAGTCAACCCAATTAAAAATTATTGCCACAACTAATCGGATTTACAATACATAAAATATAGTGACACATTGGTCAGTTTAACAGATATTGAACTAAAATTTGATGGTCAGGGTTGAGCATCACCCTAACCACTTTTCAGAATTTGAGATTTGATAAGAAAACAATTTAATAATTTGGCATGTGATGTTGTGGACAGTATGGCTTAATGACATAGTTTTTAAGATTATCACATTTATTTGCCTACACTGATTCTCCATGCTGAAAATAAATACTTTTATCTGTTTCCTGTCCACAGCAAAGAGTCGTTTGGCTCTCACTGATCTGTGTGATATTCAGCCAGGTTGTATAAGTAGCATCATTGGCTGGCATGTAAATCTAACACAGACCCACAAAGCGTGCCAAATACTCATTACACAGTTTGTTGACAAAAGTAAAAGCATTTTCAGGGGACGCTGTCAAGTCATTCCAGTTTCAGAAAGCTTTTTCATCATTTTCACTTCTGGAGTTAAAGCTTTATTGTTGGGTGGGAGATGTGAGCGCATCTCTAATGAGATCGATCACAAACATTATCCCTGCACGATATAATCTGCAGCGTTTCATTAACTCACTGGTATTCAGCATCTGGAGATTTTTTTTTCTAGCCTCCGTTTTTTGCTGTCAGACATTTTCTCTTCTTTAGAGACTTCTAAGCCTCTTAAAGTCATCTTCTAAACTCCCAGCAGTTTCTCAATGAAGCAACTCCATTAAGGATTTAAATGCTTTTTGAATGTTAAAGATACAAGTTTGAAAGAAAACGGAAATTCTAAATGCCATTTTATTAAGTTATTATTTTTTGTTGTTAATAACTTATAATCAGGAGGTATTCTTAAGGCTTTTTAATACATTTGCTTGATTAGATAATGATTAGTGAAAATGAATCAAGCAATTCACATCTCACCCGTTTTTAATCATTCTTTAAACTGTCTCTGTTTGATGAATTATTGTAATTATTTATTTATTATGTGACTGAATTGATGATGTAATCAATTTCAAGTTTAAGTAGGTTTTATTATCATTCGCATCACATGCGATACATGAGGTGGAATGAAATTGTATACACGGGGTCCCAGTGACATCCAACAATAGCAAAAATATAAATTGTAAAAAGAAACAGTGATTAGGATCTGATATAAACAAAGAAATACACTAAACACTTGAGTGATGAGTACGAATGAATACAACTGAATTAAATAATCAGCAGCTTGAGATCAGCAGCATGGATAATCAGCAGCACATATCAACAAATAAAGTAGAATTACAGTTTTTTTTTTCACTGTGATTTTTTTGGTTAGATATTCATGAGTCTAACAGCTTCAGGGTACAAGCTGTTCCTCAGTCTAGTGGTTCTACACTTAATGCGCCTCAACCTCCTGCTGATTCTGGCAGATCCTGATCACCCACTCCATGGTGAGTTCAGGTTGCTTCCATCTGGACACAGGTATCTACAGCCCAGATGTAGGATGAACAGTCTGAAAAATTCATTCATCCCTGGATCAGGCTTCTCAATGACCAATGACTTTTTTTCTGAACTGCTGTTTTGATGTCTCATCCAGTATGGATGTTTTGTTTGCTTACTGACTGTGAAACAAATTGCCCCTTGAGGATAATAAAGATTCTTGAACTTGAAGTCACAGTTATGCCAACTGCAAAATTAAATGTTCCTGCATTAAAAAAAAACCTTTAAGTGAAAAAAAAATCATAAAGGTTTTTACAAATGCTGTTTTGTTAAACTTAACATGCCTGTCAGTTTCACAGCACAAAATTATTTACATAGAATTTTATGATGATTTAGAAGTTCAAATACTGACAGCAGCAGAAAGCTACATTAATTATGGTACTGTCTGGGGGACACATTTTACAGAAGTATCATAATATTTCTGATGGATAAGCTGTGTAACATGAAAGTAATAGAGGTGTAAATGTTTATGAGGCAGCATTCACGTGGGATTTAAAAGAATAGACTTGGTTTAGAATGGCATCAGTACAAAATGGTCTCACTTGAACCAGATCAGAGATAGAACTTCTCCAAAAGATTGAATCTATACCTTTAAGGTTTTTGTATGAAATGCCCAATTAAACAATGGTGAGCCATTTGGATGGATGATAAAGTTTTTAGTTTCAAAAGTGTCATCTATTTAAGGTTGTATGATGTGTTTCCCTCTTTGATGCATAATTCTACTGAACCTCACTTCCAGTTCTATCAATAAATAAATAAATAAAACAAATCACTGGTATGACTTTTCTGATAACGTTTACACAGACATATCAGAATCAAGCTTCAATAGATTGGATTTGTGTGACCTTGTACTTACTAAGTGTGCATGCTGCTTATAGTTTTGCCATAAAATTACCACAGTTAGACTTTACCAACCTTAATGAAATCATTCTTTCTGCCATCACTTTGCATTGGTTCTGGGCAAATCTTTGCAATGTCCCAAGGGATGAGAAACAAAATGTGAATAGTCTTAACTCTCGTGCACTCACAATACACATGAAAAGAGTGCCAGAAGATAAAATAGCGAAATGCTCTTCTGTGTCTTTCCTCCGTGACACATAACACTTTCACACACAAGACTAGCTCTGGAAAATTGCCTTGTCATACAAGATGAGATTGTATTTAAAGGTGTAATTTAATCATCTTTCTCCCTTTTTTTTTTGGGGGGGGGGGGGTAGAATTGATGCA
>JARVGS010000321.1:26582965-26596563 GCA_031762315.1 Hypsolebias antenori | reverse complement strand
TCACACAGGAAACTTGATACAAGGCAAGCTGGATAATACTTCATCAAGGCATTGTAGAATAATAGTTGATTAATAAGTTTAATACGTTTAAATGATCAATGTTTAAATTACCTAACAATAACTAACTAGATTTGTGTAAAAACAGAGAAAATGTCTCGGGATTACAGATTTTTTGGCCATCATACATAAATAACTGATACCTCACAAAAATCAAGGGGGAAGGGGGAGTCTGCACATGACTAAAGAAAACTTTTCATTTTCCTGGACATCTCATTTAGAAACAACTTTTAAAATCACAGTAATGGTGTGATGTAACATTGTTGTGCTTTTAAAACAGGTCATATCAAAACTATTATATACTGTACCCCGAAACATGAAACCAGCCCTGCACACCAAATAAAAGTACTGACACCGGGGAACTCACCAAAACTTTTGAAAACCCAGATTCAAGGTTTTGGCACCTTGACCAATATCTCACATTGACAAGACCGTTATTTTTCAAGGACATTGTGCAAAGTCTAAAGTCAGGAAGTGAAAAATTGCAAATAATTTATAACGCAGACGTGTCTGAAAGCTAAGTTAAATTCAAAAGCATAAATAATGACAATGGAGATGACGTAATGTATTGAATTATATTTGTGGTTACATTCATCTGACGTTAAGACCCGGTCAGGACCAGATATTTTTATTGTGCTTTAAAACAAAACAGCTTTATGTTTAAGGTTTTATGTAAATGTTTTGGATGACAGGTAAATGGACTGTACTTATAGAGACTTTCTATCTTATCAAGATACTCAAAGCTCTTTACAACACAATCTGTGCCTCATTTATTCATTTATACAGCACTCTACTAGATCTAAATACAGAATAATCGGTGCTTTATCACATCCATGCACTGATGGGACACACGTCAGAGACGATGAGGGGTTCAGTGTCTTGTCCAGAGACACTTTGGCATGTGACTGATTGTGGAATCGAACCCCCAA
The DNA here is from genome assembly GCA_031762315.1 of Hypsolebias antenori. Classification (NCBI taxonomy): domain Eukaryota; kingdom Metazoa; phylum Chordata; class Actinopteri; order Cyprinodontiformes; family Rivulidae; genus Hypsolebias; species Hypsolebias antenori. The sequence continues at coordinate 26,595,577 of JARVGS010000321.1, read as the reverse complement.
CTCTTGCATTGGAGGACATCTGCTCTAACCACTCAGCCACAGCTGCTCATTAGCCATTTCATTCAGGTGAAAAATTAAACTATTATTTATGATAATAAAAAAATACTTTTCAGAAATAAATTCTTTATTTCATAAAAATATTTTAGAAGCAAAAGTCCTTTCAGATTCGACCTCAACCCAAAGTACACATTTGACCCAACACACAATTTAAATAAATACATAAATACAAAATAAAAACATATTTTGTGTATCAAAAATATATTTATCGACAATAATAAAGATGGACAGATGGGTCTTCTTCTATTGTTCAAAACTGATTTCATAATGTCTGTTTTTTGAGCTGCTGTGTTTTTTTTTTTAGAGCCATGGGCTGCGTTCACACTGCAGGCAAAAGTAGACCAAATCTAATTTATTTTGTCTATATGCAACACATTTTGGATTTTTATGACAGTCTGAATGTGATAAATCTGATGTATTTCAAATCCAGGTCATTTCCACTTGCACACTGAATTGGATACATATATCCAGCGTTCATGTCGCAGTTCATCTGACTTCTACACCAGTGAGTTAGGGATCTGTGGATCCTAACTATAGATGATATCGATAGCAATGTCATGCAGGTCAAAGCTTAGAACTTCTGGTTTTAATTAATGAAAAGAAGCTCAGTTCATCTTTTATTTTTTATTTTATTTTTTGCCATTTTCTGGCTGACTAAGAATGTACAGCAACATATAGTACCAACGTTGATGTCGAATTGTATGAGCAGTGATGTTTTAGGATTAACACTGACTTTTTCCCATCTTCAGCATGTTATTCCCATTCCAGAAGTACAGTTCTGTGCCACAGTAGCCAGAAAGTGGAAAGCACAAATTTATTGAAATAATGATGTCAACTAATAATTTTATCAGTGCTCTTTGCCCAACAATACAGACAGTATGTGCCATCATGTGATGTGTAGATGCTACCCATCACACAATGTTTTACACAGCGTGCTAAGTGGAATCCCATGTTTTCGTCTGTGCATGAAGATCGCTTCAAAGCCATTGTCTGTTCATATTGGAGTCTGATGGCATTCACATTTAAATTATAATTTGAAAAACTACACAGTTTGAGGGGGGCCAGGCATCTGGTAAGGATGCTCACTGGGTGCCTCCCTAGAGAGGTGTTTCGGGCATGACCGACTGGGAGGAGACCTTGGGGAAGATCCTGGACATGCTGGAGCAACTATATCTCTCATTTGACCTTTGAACACCTTGGGATCCTCCCAGAAGAGCTGGAAGAGGTGGCTGTGGAAAGAGATGTCTAGACCTCCCTGCTCAAGCAGCAGCCCCCGCGACCCAACTTCAGAACAAGTGGAAGATAATGGATAGATGGATGGATAAAAACCACACATACAGAAACTGGATCTGAGCAAAAAATTGGAATAGATCTTTAAGACCTGCAGTGTGAACGTAGCCATAGTCTGTACACTAGGAACTTGGGGCTGTATCTCTATACCAAAGTCCCGCTATGCATCCTCCCAACTCGCTGACAGGCTCATTTTGCCAATCTCAGCACAATTTGACTTTTTTATTTACCGGTAAGTCCACTTGAAATTTAACATAAAGAAAAATGTTCCTGTTTTTTGTATTCTACACCGACACACAATCTAGCTGTTTTTTCAGTACTTTTCCTTTTAATTATCCTTTTAATTACCATTTTATTTTTATTTGTTAAAAAACATACTTTGTATTCATCCTTTATGATTGTCTGTTATTGTCGTTGTTGTCCACTGTTGTCATCATTCCTTGTTTAAATCAGGTCTCTCTTCTAAATGAGTCCCTGAGGCTCAATGGGACTAACCTGTATAAAGGTTGAATGAAAAAAACATGAACATATAGCAACAAGGTAACTACACAAATTAAAAAAAAAAAAACACTTGACAAAAAAAATCAAGTATAATATGTATACACATATTTTAATTAAGAAAATATCCCATTTGTTAACACTGAGGGGCAGGATGTAAAGATTGTACTGCAGTGAGCTGACTAATGGTTGGTCTCTTGTGGCTTCAACTTTCAGCATGTGGTCCTTTCTCTAGTTCCAATACGGAGCAATTTCATGAGCCGCAATAAAGGCTGACCTACAAGCTTTTTATATATTCACACAGATACATGCAGCACATCAATGAATGTGTTTAATGTGCTATCTGTAAAACCTGGTAAACTAACTTTAATGAATAATTGAACAAGTGATAGAAAAAAGATATTGCAAAGCACATTTACTGTCCTAACATATTGTAGTTTCCAGGGCCAGTCAGTCTGTGAAATATATTATATATTTAATCACTGTTCCACTTCATTAAACAAATCTGTCTGTGGCTCCAACCCATGTATTCACATGCGTGACTCTTAGATTACCTGTAGAGCATGTGTATATTCTGAAAACCGAAAGGTCAGTTTCAAAAAGGTCAGATATCATTGTGACTACCTGATTTGTGCATGTTCTGCTGCTACTTGCCTTTTATTGTTACGGTGCCAGTAAAATATCCGAATTGTGAAAATGCTATAAAATGAAGCAACTATATTGTAACTGTGTTAAAGCAGTAACATTCATATTAAATTAATCAATAAAATAATGATGTATATATTTGCCAAGTAGCACACAAGTAACAATTATTCATAGATAAATGTAATAATATGGGGGTTATCTGTTTTATTTATTTTTCATCTATACTGACAAGTTGATCAACAATTTTTCTATTTTTCTGAGATATAAACATTAGCAGGGGTGGTTTTTACCATGTCCATAATAATGACATTTTAATTTATTAGTTCATTATTTATTTATCAAATAATACATTTAATTTATTAGACTGAGTTGTTTCTACTTGCGTAGAACAAGGAGAGGGTTTGAAGACGCTTGGCGTTTTAGGAGTACAGTAGTCCGTCGCTACTTCGTGGTTTATTTTTCAGGGATCCACTATATCGCAGTTTTTCAAAGTAAGATTGGACATGACACACACTTGGCTGATTGATGGATGAGCCACTCGATTGGCATGGAAACTTTATTTAAAATAAATAATTTTAAATTATTTAGCACGGCTGCGCCCTTGTGCAGCCCACACTGCAGGGTAAACTTCCTCCTGCAGCTGATCAGCTGATCTCCATGCAGAGTGGAAAAGTGGGCGTGGCCTAGACTGCTTGCAGGTGGCACAGAGCAGCTGTGGCAAACAGCTTATGTCATGAGATTCTGTGATATTTTCGAGCATTTAGAGTTTAGAAACATTGTTTAGAATATTGCAAGAGTGTAGAAAGGATTTAAAACACCTTTATATATATATATATATATATATATATATATATATATACTGTGTATATACTGTGTATATATATATACTGTATATATATATATACTAAAACCACTACTTACTACTTGTATTACTATTCCTACTTTGCAGTTTTTCACTTATCATGGGGCTTATGGGTGCGGATCCCCCATGATAAATGAGGGACTACTGTATTGTTTTAATCCAAGCAGGCACATTTTTCGAACCAAGAAAATAATTAGCAGCAATAAGCAAATTATTCAAGGTAGCAGTACATCAACTACTCCTGTGTTCTTTGGGGTAAACTTTCAACTATACCAGAGAAATCTGGTACATTCCCAAAGAGCTTAGATAATTCAGTGATATCTAAGATTAATGTTGATCCTGTTTAGAACTGCATGTTGGTCCTGGTATTTTTCTTTGTAAATTGGGTAATAATTAGTGCAAGCTGAGTGATACCTTTAAAATCACAACTTTTTTTTTTTTATTATAAGAGCTTTCATTTCTCTGAGCAGATCTAAAGTAACATTCAAACACAGCACAAACCAACATAACTGGCATGACTGAAGCCTAGAACACAGTATGTTTTAATAACTACGCTGTTATGTATGCATTGATTTAATTTTAACATTGACAATAACCTGCTAAATTGAAATGTTGAAAATGAAACGCTAACTTATCCGAAGATAGGGATGCTTTGTTATCCATGTCTTCAAATGTGGCAATTTAAGTTACAAATACAAATCTATCACTCCGTAAGATAAGATGGTGCCCGTGTACATGACTTGCAATCCATCTCTGCTGACTGTGTTCAGATTTTTTTGTGTTTTGTTCGTTTTTCATCTGGGACATAAACGCGCTACTGGTGTATGATTGACAGCAGCTGCTGGATCTTCGCTTTTCTGCCGCTGATGTCGCTTATTTGGATCAATATTAGCGTACCGCTGGACCCCCACCCCCACCCCCGCTGCTGGCGGACATGCCTGTTTACCTACGATGTGCCCCTCACCTGCCTGCCCTGACATATCGGTCCAGACGCCAGGGAAAACGCGCTGGCTGGCTGGTGAAGCTCAAAGCCCTCATGCTGCATCTTCCTCTCCAGCTGGTCATCATGGTTTCCATCGCCAGCTTCCCATGCGCCCGGATCAGGTAAACAATGGGTGGTGTCGGCCGGGGCGGCTCATTGCCCGACCCGGAAGGGTTGTTATTGAAAATTTGTGGCCGCTGGCACGCGCTCACTCCGCCACTACTGGGTCCACCTTGGACAATATCAGGATGTGTGTGTGGTCAACGCAAGATCTGTCACCAATAAAATCTTCATCCTCAGGGATTACTTTCAAGAGCACGATTTGGACTTTTTCTGCATCACAGAATCTTTGATGTCACCGGGTGAGTCTAGCGCCTTGACGGAATTATTACCACTGAACGGTCTGTATTTTAATGACCCAGGGCCATCAGGCCAGCGTGGTGGTGGATTATTAACAATATTCAAATCAACTTTTGACTGTAAATGACTGCCCGTCCCGGTTTCCTGCTCCAGCTTTGAGCTGACTGTCTTTGAACTCGGCCATTCGCCTGTGATTTTATGCACACTCGTCTACCACCCACCTCAATCGAAGGATTTCATCAATGAGTTTTCTGATTTCTTGGCTGAAATCACACCAAAATATGATCATGTAGTCATTATTGGGGATTTTAATTTGCATGTGTGCTGTCATGAGAAGCCCTTGGTTAAGGACTTTTTAGATTTTTTGGACTCATTTAATTTAAATCAACATGTAAACGATCCCACCCAAGAGCGCGGACATACACTGGACCTTGTTTTAACTTGTGATGTGACTGTTAATAATCTTGAAATAGGTGACAATGTGTTTTCAGACCACATGCCAGTCCGGTTTGAGTTCACTCTCCCTCATATAACTCTTAAGCCGTGCGTTCCTGCACGTTGCAGCCAGGCCATTAACCACTTCACTGCCGCACATTTCACAGATGTTTATAACTCTGAAATGATCATTCAGCCCCCGATGTTTCTCTCCACCATTGAACAGCTGACATCCCAGTTTAACTCTGTCCATTTAAAGGCTCTGGATCATGTTGTTCCTGTTAAAACTAGAAAATCAAAACTCAGAGCAGAACCTTGGCTGAATGATGTCACCAAGGCCATTAGGCAGCAATACAGGAGGGCGAAGCGCAAATGGAGAAATGACAGGCTGCAGGTCTCTTTTCAAATACTAAAAGAGAGTTGGCGTCGTTATCAGAAAGCAGTAAAAGCTGCTAAATCTCAATACTTTTCTGATATCATTGCCTCAAACTCTCACAATCCACGAGTTCTTTTCTCCACCCTAAAATCTGTTCTCCACCTCACTGAACTATCACCTCCGGAAGCCTCGACTGAGCTGTGCAAGAACTTCCTACATTTCTTTTTAGAAACAATTGCGACCACCCGGGCTCTTATTTCCCCTCCAACTCATGATCCATCTATCTCACCTCAATCTGTTGTTGTATCTGACCACTTTGAACCAATCTCTCTTTCTTCTCTAGAGCAGGTCATGTGTAACTTGAAACCATCTGGTTACCCCTTTGATCTGGTCCCCACTTGGCTACTAAAGGATGTTTTTCCTTCTCTAGGGCCTTCCATTCTTGCTATTGTGAATAGCAGTTTGTAACGTTAAATTTGGCTGTTATTAACATTGTTGTGTTAATCTGTGGTAAATGCACTTTCAATATCTTTCATATAAGTTCATTAAAAATTAATGAGTGGTTCATGCAATATAAATATCTCAAAACATTTTTAATAGAAAATGTTTGCCCTTACCCCCCAGTGGGCCTTATGCATCCGTTTTTTGCGCAGGGTGTGAATAATGAAAAAAGTTAAATAATTAAAATACTTCCTGCTTAATACATTGCATGTGTGGTTTATTATGACTTCAAAAAAGTAGACTGAGATAAAGTTGATTTAAAAAAACTCAGACTTTATAGCAATGTCAACGAAACCTGTGTCTGTGTTCCCATCTAAATATTGTGGTCCTATGTGTGGAAATGTGAGCTTGACAGTGATTTTTAGTCTTTTTGTGCATCGGTTGTGCTCCAGCTGCCCCCAGTGGGGTGTGTGTGCACTAAGTGGGTGAGGACAGTGTTGGCCCCTGCTCTTCATCAATAGCAACATTGACTGGGAGCAAGAGAGCATCTCCGCAGCCAGTCATCCTTGGACAGCTGACAATGGCCTCAGCACTGGAGGATGTAGCTGAAAACAATCAACAATAACTGGGGTAAATCGCCTCAACGTCGGTGGAATGTTTTGCAACTCAGACTTCGGCAATACACAGCTCGGCTCATGAGCAATCACGAGCAAATGGCTTTAGTTTGCCTTAAAGCTATTCTAGTTAATTACGTACACACTGTTGCTTTTTGTATGCACAAATGTGTTCATGAATGTATGTCTTGGAAGTAGCAGGGCACTGGATTGGCTCACTAGTGTGTGGTAATTAATCTCACTCAGCAAGGAGGTGCATGTTGGGACTAAGTCAGGGCATAGCTCACAGCTTCTTGCTCGTTAACTCCAACCACCTATGGCAAGCCTCTGGAGATTAACCGGGGCTGGCCGTGGCCAAAAGCGGTCAAATGCATTTTAACAAAGGCTCACCTGGCCTACCACCAACCTTTTTTTGTTATTCTGTGGCAGGGTTTCTTCTTACTGCTGCACAGTTATACACACGGGGATGAACACACACTGTGACACATCTGGCAAGCAGCCCAACAAACACATGTGGATACAAAGATGCCACACTGATGCAAGCTGACATACAGTAAAGATAGCTGCAGCATGAGGAGCCCTGCATGAATTTCTTTGATGCAGTGACACAAAAACACACATGACTCATTCACTCAGTTTGATTTCTGCGCCTTCTTTATGATTTTACTCTGCTCTTGATGTTGTTTTTCATGGTTTTGCAAGTAAAACCCTCAGATGTATGGCAATAACAGTATTTTCAGGGATATGCATCTACCCACACCCTTTCATTCATTTTGACTCTGTCTCCATCTGAACTCCATGTTTACCCGACACTCCATTAGCAGGATTTTTACTCAGTTTATTACTCAGGGCTTCCACAGCTGCCGGCCTCTCAAGTTCATAAATTACATAGGGCTTTATAGAATAAAGGATGATGTACAAATATTGTAAATACATATCTACTGATACCAGGCTGAGATTCACATACAGATGAGGAGAATCTGTTCATCTGTCAAATCCCTGTTAAATATTCTGTAGTTCTTTCTTATACAGTATTGATTAAAGACATGACTGGACTGTTTGCAGATGTGAGAAAAACATAATCCATTGTATGGTATCTGGTTTTGTGTAAATGCAACGTTAGTTCAGTTTTTGTCTAGAATTGTTTAAATCTATATTAATGATAGGACAGCATGATGAATGAGAAATCCATCCTTGTTTTTGTCAGACTAAAAGCCATATTTTACCAATAAGATTTGTTCAATAGTACATAAAATCTTATACAAAGGGAAATGTGTAGTCTGTGAATACAATACTGACACGACCGAATGAGATGTATACAATGTTCACTTATGTTCCAAAGGACAATTAAAGGTGAAACTTGAAGGAATCAGTAAGGTGTAGATATCAATTTCTAGATTTTATGGGTCTTGGCAAGGCACACAGCCAACTCTCACTTTGAAGATGTACTTTACCTAAAACTACAGTGGAGGCTGCCTTCAGATTGGATTAAATCCCTAAATCACATGATCGATCATCCATTGTTCGCCATGCCAAGATGGCTAAGCGTTCCTTCTCTGCTGTTAGGTGGCACAGCTGCATACTATACCATAAGTAAGAGAGATGGAAATCTAATCTACGGTAATGTGAATCTGTCACTTGTTAAGTCTAGAAAAAAAAACTTTTCAAATGGTGTATGAAAGTAAAATAACAGGACTCCAGTCACAAAGCAAAGAAATTGTGTTCGTAACAAAAAGGCATGAGGTGGTAATTGGATTTAGGAAATGATAAAGGTATCCTTGAAGATACAGTCACACAACCAAAGGCAACAGACAGTAAATTCATCTGCTTCTCTGTCAGGGGCGAGTCAGCAGGCAACAGTGGGCCGTGCCCCTCATTTTCTGGTTAAAAGCAGCAGGAGAACTGTATGTGTGCTGCTGTGTGTGATGATGTGTGCATGCTTCATGCATCGCTGAAGCGTGGATATCACGCCATGCCTCTGTGTGTGCTTTCTCAAACACACCTGCTCCTGATGCCTCAGAGGAAAGAATTTTGGCATGCGGTTAACTATACATGCAAGGCGATATCTGTGTGGTGCTATTTACTTCTGTGCCCTTCTTCTTGCTGGGACATCTAGAATAGATGCTGGATGGAACACGGCAAATGATGTCACTGCAATTGGAGGAAAAGTGTGATCAGGTTCACCGAAGTTCATGCTCAATAATCCAAGTAAATATCCAACAATGTTCAAACAGGTCATCTGGACTCTTTCTTCTTTCTTTTCTTTTTATTTATTTATTTATTTTTGCTGTTTTTTTTTTTGTTTGTTTTGTTTTGTTTTGTTGAGACATTCCATCTTTCATACAAAGGACTTCTTCAGTCTGAGATGCCACATCCTTCTTATTAGCAGGTATTTTTCAAAGCAACTGACAAGGTCATCAGCCACATAGAATGTCTCATTAGGATTAGGCAGTAGCACCACTGCTTGGAGTATTGCCAGTTTGTATACCAGGTGTTTGTACTGTGCAGTTGTCAGAATGGGGAATCAGTGGCCATGTGAGGGCATCCACCCATGTTGTGAAGGTTCCTGACACTCAATACTGACCAAAGGGAGGATTGTCATATTATGTGCCAAACATTACAGAAACCTGTGACGTTTGCATCTGCCAGTTGTACACAAGTATTGGAGTTTCACTGAGATTGTACCTCATCTTCAGTGTGTCTTAAATTTTTTAATAAGAAAACACAATGTAAATATAGTTAAGCAAATTACATTTTAAACACCAGTCTTGCTTTTTTTGTTTGATGAAACAAGAGTTTTTTTTTTTTTTTTTGGTAAGAAAGGATTCAGAGGGTGGAGGGAAATATCCTTAAAGGTTGTCATTCAAATGCTGAGTGGGCTCCCTTTAAGCATTGCCACTGGTAAATGTGCCTTCAAAAGTTGAGTGACTGAAAGAAAAATAGCTTGAGCTTCCACTTTGTCACTGAAAATATGTCCATTTATTGCAGAAGTTAACAAAAGACAGTTGAAATGAATGGTTGCTTTTTGGAGTCCACAGACCGATGGCTAATGGGTGTTAATGCTTTCATCAAACCTGTCCATCAAAAGGCAGTCTATTTTGGAGAGCACACTAAGAGGTCAGTGTGACGTGTTAGTCATTTTGGCTTAAGAGGCTTACCTTCTCTGAAAAGTTGCCTTTTTATCACTTACGTGTTCCAGTGACAGTTTCTTTGTGGTGAGAAAACAGGAACTAGAAGAGGCGGTGGAGAGGCAGTGAACAGATGAGAGGGTACAAGATGGGTTGGAAGTTTATGGTGGTCATGTGAAGCTCACAATGCCCCTCTGTGCAGCAGGCTAATGATGTCATGGCTGGCAGGACCCACAGCACCCCCTGAGCTTGTGAAGTCATGGTTTTTACACAAAGAAGAGGTCAGAGACATTGTTAGGTTGAATTAGGGTACGTCAAATGGTCTTAGGACAGTCACTTTACCATACTAATCATTCAGTAGTACTAATCTTTAATGTACTAATCATTCAGCAGTACTTGTTAATCCAGTCAGTGAACCTTTTTTTTGTTAACCTACAGATTTTTATTTTTTATTTTTTATGAGAACTAAGAAAATCAAGGTCCCTGGTTCCAGGTTTAAATTGTAATCTAATTTTAATGCTCCGCTTAACTTGACACTGGATGGCCTCAGTGACAAAATGTAACATGACATACTTTGTAGTTTTGTGCTTGAACTCTGAACATGTTCAAAGAAAATGTATTGTAACAGAACAGTTTCTTTTAAAAGCAGTCGCAGAGTTGTCACAGGCATCTTAAACCCTTTCCAAAACATGTTTTGTTAATTCTGATGTGCTGTAACTATACTTTGACACCTGAATGAGAGCTCTGTTAAGAGAGAAATATCTGACTATAGCCCTAAAAACCATGCCAATGATGAATAATACATATTACAAATCGTATCGTTTTTAATGTGTAATTCAAATAATGTGTGATTCAAATTAAAGTAATGTGTAATTTTGAAAAAAATAAATAAATAAATAAGCTGTGCTATTTAGCAGCGTGTCATTGCCAGTGCAGTGTGCATCAACTGAAAGTTACTTCCTATCGAACTGGAGAGAAAAGTGTCTTTTTCTTAAACCAGGAGTTGTGAGTGTCTTGTAAACACACTCTGAGAGGGGCTCTTTCATTAGCTATGCAAATCTGGGGGGCACGTGATTTGCTGCACATTCCAAGATTTTTTTTTTATTTCCTGGCCTTCTGCTAAGTTCAGTCTTCAAAAGATTGTGGCTCCATCTTCTTGTTCTGAGCTTTTGAACTGATTTTGTGATGTTTTGCAGTTGCATTTTCTTATTTAGCAGGACTAAAAGAAACATAAATCTAATTTTTGTTCAATGTTCCTGTCTTCTGTGGCTGTTTGGAGTATTGGTATTTTTGTAGCCAAGAACATAATGTGTGCATAAACAGTGACTGAAAATTCACTATAAAATAGGCATGTTTGGAATTTAAGTATATCATGTCAGTTTAAATCAGTCGTCAGTTCTGGTCCACCATCCAGCATCTCAGGGCGGGGGAGCGGTACACCACAAACACTGTTTATAGTGGAGGTGGTGTGCTGCTGACCTCAACTTGTGATGTCGTGGGTCGGTAGGCAGAATACTTCGAAGACCTCCTCAATCCCACCAGCACATCTTCCACATGGGAAGCGGAGCCTGGGGACTTTGGGTCGAGTGCTCCAATCTCTGCTGCTGAGGTCACCAAGGTAGTTAAAAAGCTCGGACAATGCAAAGAACACCCAGAACACTAAAATTATAGGAATATGTCTACATGCTGCAAGGAAGGTCATCCTCAAGTTTTGGATATCACAGGAAGCCCCCACATTGAGTGACTGGTATAAGGAGCTTCTGAGAATACTTCCTCTGGAAAAACTGACCTACACCCTGCGGGATGATAGTGAGTCAGATTTGTTAAGATATGGAAACCACTCCTGAACAGACTAGATCCCACAGGCCTCAACTTTACAATTACATAGGAGATGACATGGTGCCTCATTACAGTATAACTTTTTAATTATTACTATTATTATTATTTTATTTCTTTTTTCAGTTGATCTATCTGTATTTTTTCTCTTCTTCTGGTATACAGGTAGTCCTCGACTTACGACACAGATCCGTTCCCATGGCAGCGTCATAAACCAAATTTGATGTAAGTCGGAAAATGCATGGTATGCGGCATCGTAAACACATTTTTTTCAACGTAAGACAAAACCAGCGAACATTCTGTACCTTAAACCTGTACAGTACTGTATTTTCAAGTGGTTAACTAATACAGAACCCTACATAATTATCAATTATTATTATGTTTGGGAGCCATAATGATGGACAAAAAGAGTTAATGGCCTACCGGGATGCTGGTGACGCCATCCTCCTCGGTCCAGAGTGGCGTACAGTACAGTTTACCTCCACCGCTGCACTGCGTACCGTGTGTCTGACTGCAGGCTCCTAGCTGGAGCATCCGATAGCAGACTCCTGTCTTCGGACTCGGTCCATCCGAACGTGACCTGCTGCTAGCTGGAGCGTCCGATAGCAGACTCCTTTCTTTGGACTCGGTCCATCCGAATGCGGCCTGCTGCTAACTGGAGCGTCCGATAGCAGACTTCATGGACCGAACGCGGCCTGCTGCTAGCTAGAGCATCCAATAGCAGACTCCTGTCTTTGGACTCGGTCCATCCGAACGCGGCCTGCTGCTAGCTGGAGCGTCCGATAGCAGACTCCTGTCTTCGAACTCGGTCCATCCGAACGCAGCCTGCTGTTAGCTGGAGCGTCTGATAGCAGACTCCTCTCTTCAGACTCGGTTCATCCGAACGCGGCCTGCTGCTAGCTGGAGTGTCCGATAGCAGACTCCTGTCTTTGGTCCATCTGAACGAGGCCTCCTGCTAGCTCGTGCATACGACAGCAGACTCCTGTCTTCGGTCCATCCGAACAAAGCCTCCTGCTAGCTCGTGCGTCCGACCGCAGCTGTAGTATTCCTCCGCCGTAACAAACAGAGCTGCTAAGGCTGTAGCTCAC
>JARVGS010000321.1:26457883-26468581 GCA_031762315.1 Hypsolebias antenori | reverse complement strand
CTCATGAATATCTAACCAGAATAATCACTGTGAAATATCACATCATGTTGCTGCTGATCTGTTTCATGTTGCTGCTGCTCTGTTTCATGTTGCTGCTGATCTGTTTCATGTGTTCATTCGTGCCCATCTGCTCACACAGACTCATGTTTGTGCTGCTGTTCGAAGTAATGTTTTTTAATGATATTAGTGCTTAGTATATTTTTAGTTGATGTTTTTCTTAGTTCATATCTTAGATGTTATTATTGTTTTCTTTTACATTTTATTGCTGGATGTAACTGGGACCCTGTGTATAATAATCTCGTTTCATCACATGTACCACATGTGGTGCGAATGACAATAAAGAATCTCTGACTCTCTGGCTGAAGCCAGAGTAGCTGGAGCAAACCTATGCATGCACAGGGAAGACTTGCAAACTGCACACAGAGGTTGGGACGCAGTCCTGCAACCTTTTTGCTGTGATGCGAACGGCGCCCTCTTTACTATCCATGTCTATTTTTCTTGTTGTTATAGAATTATAATAAATAATTCATATCGGTATCAGCACTGCTTCCTCAATAAAATAAACATTGTGTGCTCTTTGTTATAACACCATTTCATCTTATTCCAATGATTGGGGTACCTCCTCTTTATAGCTTTGGTATCCCGTTAGAATCAGATTAGCTCACTCTCAACATGGGCACATTTCTTTTTAATAAACCCACGCCATCATCCACTCAAGTGGGCGTGCGATTGCTGGCATTTTATCACATGCTGTTAAAATGGCCGTTGCCTGGACAGCGAACATAAAAGACCAAACTATGTTTAAGACCTGTGCGCTAATGTTGTAATTTCTTTTTTTATCATGGGCCAAGAGGAATGAAGGAGGTCATTAAGTTTAAAGGATCTTGAATGTAGAGTAATAGACATGAGGCTTTGCTTTGTCTTGGCTTTGCTTTAGCCTTGCTGGAGACTGTAAAGTGTGTGTCTGAAGTATTAAAAAAGTAGAAGCGCTTCTATCTGAGCTGAGGTCAGTTTTGTAATAGAGGTTAACTATGATAATAAACAAAGGTTTACGCCTTCCAGACTGATCCAGTAGCCTCTTAATCAGACACCATTGCTGCTCAAGTTAATAGAAATGTAAAACAAGCAGCAAGTGAAGCCTCATTTTACATTTCATCATGTCCCATTTAAACATTCCTTCATCATTTGGAAAGTGAGGACACGGTGAGTTACAGACCGTGCAGAAACTTGTGTGTTGCGAGAACAAAAACACTGCTACATGTTATTTCTCCTCAACAGATTTCCACCTCTGCCTCCCATCTACAAAGAGAGTGGCTTTTTGTGTACACCTATAATTGATTCATAGTAGCAGCAGGTTTGCCGTTTCCTCGTCCCTCTTGAGAATTCGCTTTGTGGACAAATTAGTTTTACCCCTTCCTACTTTCAGTGATGTGAAACGCAATCCCTCAGCTGAAACCTTAACTTTCTTGTGATTAATTGATACATACGTGAACATCACTGCATGTGCCTCCACATTCACACGACTGTTTGCCTCCTTAAAGTTGTTTTGCATGTAACTGGTGTGTTTTACCTGCATATCTAAATCATTTTTGTGCATTTTTATGGCTCTCCTAGGCCTCATTTCAGCTATGATGGGAACAGTACAATAGTATAACAACAGATAAAAGCCCTGTTCCGCTGATGTATGCAGCTCCGTCCACGTTCTGAGTAAAGGAAAATATTATACAAAGAGAATAGGAGAGGCTAAAGAGAACAAGGGAGTGAAATAGCTGATAACAGGGAAAACGAAGCAGAAGCGATATAAAGAATGAAAAAGACGGAGAGGTTGGCGCTTCTGTATCTTATCTGTATTCTTTGCTGGTGTTTCTCAGCAGAAACAGTGTGTCCAGGACTATAAACAGACTATTATCCCAGTGTTTATCACAGTGCACATTACTGTTTGCCTCTGTCGGACTTACTGTAATGGAGTCGTTTGGTTTGATGGATGCCTCAGGCGTAGGTTTCTATCTATTGCTCCCATTATACCTCTGTCTGCATCCCCTCACAGTGGAAATGTCTGCCTGCACATTCAGCATCGCCCACAAGCATGGTTATTGAGGTTACGGCCAATGTAAATGTACCATTTGGCACCATGAATTGCAGGTGTAGAGGCCAGGGGAAATCGAGAGGAGGAAAGGAATTGTCTGCCGTACGTTAATGCTTATAGAGCACATCTGCACTGAGCTTGGTGACACTTGGGTAACTGACTTTATGCATTGTGAATAAATGTATTAATGTGGGAAAATAAAATAGGTGACAGCTGATGTATTTTTATGTTTTGGGGAAGGGTTTATTTACTGCTCACTGTGTGAGAAGGTGTTGCAGCTGAATTCAGCTTTCTTTGCAGGTAAAGCTTCCTCACAGTCACCTGAATGTCCTTGTCTCTGTGGACTCCAGCGCTTGTTTGGGATGAAACAACATGCCTGCTGCATGTGTGTTATAACAAAAAAAGTGTGTGGTGTCATGCATTTGTATATGTACTAAGGAGTTGAGGTGTTTGCAGGTGATCCAGGACATTGTCTCATTGCCGTAAAAGGTTTCTCACAGTTTTCTCCCCTGTAGGGTCACCTTCACAAGCAAAATCCCTTCATTCTTACAAAACATCACCGCTTCTGTCTACACATGTGAGCACGACTGCTTCACATGTTTTCTTTTCTTTTTTTAATTAAGGTAATAAGATTTAAATTTTGTCAGGGAATTGTTGCTCAAACGTTATGGATGTTTTTTTTATTATTATGGGAAGGGCCAGTCCAAGGCATAAGCAAACTAAGCGACTGCTTAGAGCCCCCCCTAAGTGGAATTTATGTATTTTTTATAATGATTTCTATATTATTCTTATGTTTTAAGTTCAGCTTTTGCACATTGTTGCATACATTTACTTAGTTTTAAAAACTAATTATTCAACTTTAAATATATTTTATAACCATTTTGATGTGGTTTCAATTAATAGTATATTGACATTTTTAAAGTATTTTCTTGATTTTTTTTTTATTTTGTCTGTTTTTGCACAATTTAATTTATTTTTATGTATCCAAGTTATTTTATCTGTTTATTGTTGTTCTTGGACTACAAATTATTTTGAGCATTACTGGTGCAGTTCTTTGGAACCAAAGATAATAAACCAGATGACACTTTTGCTGTAAAATACATTGCATACTGGTGGTATTTTTCCCTTTCTTTCTTTTGTTAATTTTAGTAACACATGATATATACATATAGGATAATGCAAACAGTTCTGTCAGAGTTTAAATGAGTTTATGTCAGGTGGGTGAATGATCTGATCACATCCACATTATTAGCAGAAATAGAGGGCCCCAAACCAAATTTTGCTTAGGGCGCTATGGAGGCTTGGGCCGGCACTGATTATGGGTGAGAACGTTCTTCCCCTCTGCCCTGAGAACAAGAAGCTCGGTTGTCTCCAAAAACAGCCAAACCAGCTCCCAAAACACTATCTCATCTCTGCCCATGAACCATATGTTTGTGCAAATGAAAAGTGCTGTGTATGATTGCAGCTAGCTTCAAGGACACCCTCTGAACTACAGTGAACTTGACTGAGCTGAGGGGAGTATAAAAGCGAGCAGATAATGTGACCCGTAGCTCATTTCTCTGACTAGTCTTCATCTGTATATATTTATGCATTATTACATATACATGTCCTGAAATCTGACCAGTCAATTAAAATACCGATTAAAAAGCATCACCTGCTATAAGAGTGGTTCTTTTGCATATTAGCATCTGAGAAATATACAATTTCTCCAACATTTTTATCTGGATGCATAAAAATGTGCAAAGTTTTACTGACCACCACCTATTTCCTTATAGTTTTGCTTTCAATGTACTATGCTTTCTATTAATCCTTTAAAGTAGTTTTGATCAGTACTTATTTTTCTGAAGGTCTGTCAGAGTCGTACTTTAGACTTTGGCTGCTTTTTTAAACTCATAATTTGCAGTGTAGGATTAAAAGTGAGGAAAGTGGCAAGTGAAGAATAAAAGTAAAATAAAAATAGAATAAATGAATAAAACTGTGTAGCTTTTAAAAACTATCTACATTAGATGGAATAGTGTTTAAAATATATGTTTTAGGAAATCTGATTAAAAAATGTAAATATCTGACAGAGAACCTGAGCTTTGTCATCCTTAAATTAACCATCAATGTCATGACAAGTTTTCAGCTAATAAAATGTTGAGAATACTCCTATTGGTGCAATTTTTTTTCTCTTCATTTTTTAATGTGTTACACAATTGTATTTAGGATATTCTTCATTAATTTGACTAAAGAAGCTGGAGGAAACAACTGTGTCTTTAAGACAGTATGCTGAGAGCATCATGAATAAAAATCTCGGTAATACTTTACAGTAAGGTACACAAAATTTGATCAACTACTAGAGAACTACTAGGGAACTCCTAGGGAACTCCTCGGGAACGAATCAGGAACAAATCAGGAGTTAATAGGTAGTTAACCAGTACTTACTGGGGAACACACAGCCAATCCTTCTTAGGGGACTACTGGTTAGTTACCTGGGAAACGAAGAGGAACTAATCAGGAACTAATAGCTAGTTACCAAGAAAACCAAAGGTGAATGAATCAGGAGCTAATGTGTAATAAAATCAGTAATCACTAGGAAACGGGTTTTTGACAATTATGAGCTGTGACCTCACTGGTGCAGAGTTTATTCAGAACTAACAAGGATAATTTCTCCTCTGTGCCTGTGGTAACAAACCAGTAGTCCCCCAATTAGACTTGGCTCTATGTTCCAGTAAGTACTTGTTGTTCCAGTAAGTACTTGTTAACTACCCATTAGTTCTTGATTAGTTCCTCTTCATTTACAAGGTAACTAACCAGTGTCCCCTAATTAGTCTTGGCTGTTCCCCAGTAAGTACTGGTTAACTACCCATTAGCTCCTGATTTTTTTCTTAGGCGTTCCCTATAGTTAAGCAAATTTTGTGTACCTTTTTGTAAAGTGTTACTATAATCTCATATGTCCAAAAAAGTCAAGTCTGGTCCTCTGGACATTCACAAAACAAAACAAAACAACAACAAAAAAATGTAGAAACGTTTCGTCTTTCATCCGAAAGTCTTCTTCAGTCCGATTATTGAGCATGCATCAGGATAATCTCATATGAAATAGTTTCTTTGCTAAGTTGTTTGTTCCTGTATGTGTTGACTCAATAATTGTCCATCCACTGACTTTAGGAACCTTTGTGTGAATGAATGATTTCTATGTCAGAGTGGCTTAGCAAAAAAATAAGAGACTAGACTAAACTGAAGATATGTGGAAAAGTGGCGAAGTTGAAAGAAAAACTTTAATTAACCTTTGGAAAACTTGAAGAGGTACTGACCCAGACAACTTTGAATTGAAGGCATAGCTATCCTTGAAAGAATGCATGCAGACCATCACATTTTATAGTAGTCTTAAACTAAGGTTATCTTATGATGACAAAATGATGGAGTGAACGTCATTTTATGCAATCTCATGCACTATTGCAAAATCTTGTAAAATGTATAGCACTCAGCCAGGGTGACTTTCAGCTCTATACCACATCAATTCTTAACAAACAGGCAGAGTTAAAACTACTTTTTAAAATCTATTTATATTTTTCTTAAGCTCAGTACTGTAGTTTTTATTCAAGTTGTGGAAAGATACAAGAGTCAGTCAGAGAAGAGACACAAGAAAAGAAGGCTGTTTTCATCCACGCCTCCTTGGTCTGTTTCCCCAGCTCATCCATCAGGTTGAATCAGCACGGATGGATGAGGAGTCTGCGATTAGCACTTACATTATCCTAGTGAGCAGCTGGAAGAGGAAGCAGAGGGTAGCGATAAGAGGTGTGCGGTGAAGAAAAAGCGATGGGTTTGCTCTTCACTGAATCCTTCTCCATCTATGTGTCTGCATGCTCGAGTCATGACTTAATGCATTGCACCTCTGCTGCCTGCAGCATGCCGGCCTGTTGTGATCTTCTGAACACTCCACCCCCGGCGACAGTACAGTATGTGTCCTTAGAGGGATGATGATAAAATCACACCTGAGATAAGTGTTACTCCAGTAGTTGACTCTTCATAGCGTCACCCACATGAATGTGCTTGTGTACTGCACACGCTTGCAACACTCACACCCATGGGGAGGCTGTTGCGCTCATCGTAAAAATGCTTTTATATGTCAGGTGGGAAATATAACCTGCTGCCTGTCACAACTTTCTTATATCCATCCAGTGTGTAAAAGGTCTCGTACAAGGATGTCTATGGGGTATGTCTGCTCACATTTAAAGCCAATAAATTTACAGAGCAGGCGCAGTTACTCATGAAACAAGAGCGCTGCATTGAGTTGAGGTGGAATGGCTCATTAGTTTAAGGTCAAATATCACTTTCATCCTTAACTAATCTCTCTCTCCCGCTCGGTGTTTCCCTCACCTCTCACCTTTGTATCATCTCCCCACTTTCCCCGCCTCATCTCTTCCTGGCGTTCTCCGCACGCCTCACCTCATCGCTATTCACAAGCTGTCCTTTTAGACTCCAAGCAAGCCCGGAGTTCACGTTGTTTAAATTCAATTAAAAGCGACATCAATCTGCATGTGACGAACCAAAATTTACATACTCCACAATTAATCTGCGCTGACCTACCCAGCTCCGCCTACACACTCGCCCTCAGTCACTGGTTATTGTCATTATCTGGGCCTGGCGGCCTCGCACTAGAGCATGAAAGAAATAAAATTGTGAAGCTGTCGTTTAGACGGCTTTTGAAGTGTGGGCTAATAATTAAACTGTTTTTCTCTCAAGCTGACAATGTACATCTGGACAAGATATGCTACTGCTGCATTCAGGGGGCCTGTGAATTCAGTAAAAACAGAAGATTTCAGATCACAAGCTTGTTGAAAGCCATTGGCCTTGTACTCAACTAAATGTTTTGTGACTGAACTGGGGAAATAGAAAGAAAAAGGCGGAATAAAAAAAACCAAAATGTAACATCTCGTTTTAGAACAAGAAAAGATGTCATAATGGTGATCTGAATTTCTGTTGACAGCTTGGCAAAAACCACTTGAGTTTCTTTAATCAGGTGTATTTTTTGCTTTCTAAGTCCAACTGAAAACCGTATCAAAACTTGACACCATGTCTCTTTAATGGGCTCAGCACTTTTGCATCTTGCACTCCCACTTGCTCACTGTGTCTAATACATTTTATTCTTTTGATTTTGCCATGTCCTGGATGAATCTACACCAGCATAAATGTATGAATAATAAATAATACTATTATAAGTGATTCTGAGGCTCAGCTGCTAGTCTATAATACTCACTAACTTCTGTTCTGATCCCAGTATTTTAGCTAGCATGCTCGTAGTTTATAAATCATCCTGCTGCTTCCTTCAAAAAATAAAAATTGTACTAATTTTGCCTAATACTTTTACATAAAAACTTATTGGAACTTTAATTATAATAATTTTGCATAAGAATTATTACTGGAAATCATGCAGACAGCAGTGACTGAGTGGTTAGAACAGTCGTCCTCCATTGTGAGAGCTAGGGGTTTGATTCCACCAGCAGTCGCATGCCGTAGTGTCCCTGGGCAAGACATTGAACCCCTCATTGCCTCCGATGTGTGTCCCATTGGTGTATGAATGTGATAAAACACTGATTAGTCTTTGTATAGATCTAGTAGAGTGCTGCATGAATGGGTAAATGAGGGCACAGGTTGTGTTGTAAAAAGCTTTGAGTGTCTTGATTAGATAGCAAGATGTTATATAAGTACAGTCCATTTATCATTTACCATGTGCAAACTATTAGCTTAGCTTCATCTGTGTCACGGCTGTTGAAGGGATTGAATCCAGATGCATCAGACATGATGAGCTTGAGTAAACAAAATTAAATTCATTAAATAAATGAAAACAAAGGCCGACGTGACAGCAGCTACTTACAAAAACACAAGGAAGCACAGAAGGGTGGATTGAGACATCTGACAGGTAGTTAAGACAATGCACCTCTGTAGAAGTGGTGATCAGAAATGGTTTAAATAGGACAGGGGGAGAGTGGAAAGTGGCAACACCTGTGTGACTACTAATTAGAAATGAGTGTAAACGGTAAATGACTTAAGAACAAAAGACAAGAGGCTGACTGAGACTAAAAATGAGAACTGGCAAGGTAGCACAGGGAGCTGAACCAAGACACAAGGGACAGAAAAATTGAACACAAACAGCTGCTTCAGATGTTATCAGCCATTAAATGGCTGTTATCCGTTGTTATCCCCATAGGCTGCCTTCACACTGTCCCTTCTGTACCTCATAGTAGGTTTAAAGGTACATTCTTATCGCTAATAACATGAAGCTTTGCATGCGTCTAAAACCCGAAGCTTTGTTTTATTAGCTTTATTTAAGCCTTTTCCTAAACCTAACTTTACACCTGACCCAGAGCACTGACCCTAAACTTAACCCCCAGACCCTTTACTCTTAACCTAACCATGTGACCCTATTATCAGCAATAAGAACGTACCTTTAAACCTACTAGAAGGTACAGGAGGGACGTCTGAATGCATCCTATGGATAACAACTGAAAACGGCCATTTACTGGCTGATGACAAAGCGGGTGCTCATGATTCTGAAGCTATAGGTTTGATGTTTCTTTTAAAACATTATAATAAACTTACATATAGGGTGTAGTTGTGAAACACCCTTTGAGGCTGTCACGATCTCGTTGCATAGAACCCAAATGCAGACAGGATGATGAGGCAGGAGTTATAAAATAAAAACTGTTTATTTTAAATAATAAGTAAGCAAAAAGAAAGCTGTCAGGGCAGCAAAAACTAACTGATCGGAGTCACCGTGGAAAGGTGAAAGGAGCAGAGGACCGTGGTGTCTGAGCAGAGCAGAAACGAACAATGACTGGACACAGAGTGGAGGAAAGGAAGGCTTTTTATGAGACAGAGGGAAAGTGAATAATGAGAGCACCTGGGAAGGTGGCTGATGAAAACAGGTGTGGATGATTAAGAATTGAGGCAAGAGAGGCAGAACTGAGGAGTGAGTGGGAAATGACAGAGAGAACTGAATGGGGTAGCCTACACAGAAAACACAAAAGAGTTGAATATGAAAAGAATGACAGGAGCAGAGCCTGTCAGAGGCTGAAATTAAAAAGTAGCAGTAACAAACATTAGAGATCTGTTTATGCACCACAGTTGTGCTGAGGTCCCACATAAATGTGTCAACGTCAAACTTAATGGATAGAACTCATGGAGAGCGAGGGAAAAAGAGTCCTACTCTTACAATGTTTTTTTTAATATAAATATATTCATTTTTAAAGATTGGCGATTGGTTGAGAGGTTGTGCATTGCATGTGTGATCTCTAATCTTGCACTGGAGCAGGTTAGGTTTAAGATAAGATAAGATAAGATAAGATAAGATAAGATGAGATGAGATGAGATGAGATGAGATGAGATGAGATGAGATGAGATGAGATAAGATAAGAAGATGAAACTTTATTGTCCACCAAGGTGGAAATTTTCCTTCAGCTCTCCAACCATTAAATAAAACACATTCATACAATCAAAAATATCAACAATTTGTGCACAGAATAAAACATTTTGCATACTATACGTAGTTAGATATTGTCATTTGGTTTGGTTAAGAATGGTTATTGCACTCTGAATAAATGACTTCTTAGAGATGTTCTTTGTTGCCAGAGGGACCCTATAACGCCCTCCTGAGCTCAGAGGTTCAAACTGAAGAAAAAGAGGATGGGTATCTGCTAAAATATTCCTTGACATCTTCCTTCTTCTTTCTACAAACAGTTGAGACAGAGCTTTTTGTGCTTTCCCGACTATTTTACCTAGTAATAATACTAGCATCGGCCAGGCAGGACCAGCTTTGTGAGACTAAAAATCTCAAATTGAACTTGAAGTTGTCTCAATAAGACACTAATCCTGTCCAAACTGGACACAAAACAATGATAAAGCCTCAAGCCAGAGGAGGTTTGGTTGGTTATATGTCGACACTGCAAAGATCCTTTTTAACCTGAGCTGAGAGACATTAAACAGACAAAAGGCTGTCTAGAAGTAACACAGGCAACTTTAAAATGCTGTCTTTACACACATTCACCTCATCACATTGAGCAAAAGGTTTGGAAAGACCTACATAAGAAAAGGTCTAAATAAAACTCTTTGTAGGGCAATTGTGTTGATTTTTAACATCCCTCCTTTATTCACTACATTCCAGGCTTTGTGCGTTTTGTGTTAAACTCTCACTTTTTGTTTTTCTGTTCTGGCTCACTAATGATAGAGCGTTGTTTGGTTTCTGGAACTTCCTGATTTAAACATAGGCACTGAGTGACGTTATGATTAATAAGAAAACAAAACACTAAAATAATATGTGTCAAGTCATGATGAGTGGCAGCTTAAAAAAGAGAGGCTGTTTATTGCAATTTCTCACTGATTTTGCTTATCAATCACCAAACACTGTGCTACATTGCTCATACAGAAATATATTATTGAAGGTTTTCCAAATAAATATTTTCAGTGCAAAACAAGTTTTGTATATTTATTTATTTATTTAAATTTCACTGAGTGTGAGTTCTGGTATGGCAGGCTTTACTATGTGCATACACATTCATTAATGAATAATTAAAACATACAAACAGAAAAATTGCAACTCATGCTCTTTATGGGACTCAGTGGGACACAAAAAC
>JARVGS010000321.1:26352081-26362508 GCA_031762315.1 Hypsolebias antenori | reverse complement strand
TATTTTTTTTTTTTTATATTTATTCAATTTTTTTATTTTTTTTCCCCTTACACCCCCGTTCTCTGTTTGACATTTGGGGTCGGGGGCAGTGAGCGGGGGTAGGCTGCATGCTTGGGGTCTGGGCTGTGGATGGACTTTGGGCCTTGGGGGGCGGTTGGGGGTGGGGCCGGTGCTCCGGTTCTCCCTGGGTTGTTCAGATTTTTTTTTTAATCAAGGTTCCTGGTTGCGATGGCCGGCCCTGGAGCTGAGGTGGCTGCCGGCTTTTGGCAGGGGGTCAGCTGTGGTAGTGTGTGTGGGGTCATTGGTGGTGTAGGGCGGTGGCCGGGGGCGAGACTTCACTTTGACCGGGTGCTGACTGGTCAGCCTGTGTGACTTTTGTGGTGGTGGTGCCGTGTGTGTGTGGGGGTGCATTTGTGGCGTGTCGGGGCTTCTCCAGGCCTGTGGTGCAGGGCTCTTGGTGTGATGGGCCGGCCTTCCTCGGCTGCAGCTCACTGCTGCTCTTGGCCTGGGGCAGGCTGGCGGTCGCTGTCAGGTGGGTGGGCACATGTCAGCCTGACGGAGGCTCTCAGGCTGTTTGTGTGTGCCTGTTTATGTCTCAGGTTGGGTTTTTAGTGGACCCCTCTCTTGGATCAATTCGGGCCCCTCATTTAATGTGGGGTCTACTTCCCCCTGTTGCGCCCCCCTCCGGTGACGGGCCCCACTGCCGCCGGTGCATTGGTGGCTCTCGGGATCTGGGCTGGGTGGGCGGGTGTGTGCTGGCCCACCGTGGTGATTGCCTGCCTGGGCCTGGGTGCCCTGGCTCTGTCGGGCCTCTATTGGGGGCTGGTATGACCTCGGGACTTGGGGCTCGGTGGGCTCGTCGCTGCAGCCTCTTGGGATTTCTGCATTGTGGTTGCTGGGGGTTGCCCGGGACTTCCCTCTGCCTCTTTCTGGGGGGGGGGGGAGCAGCAGTTGTCCCATTCTTTTTCTGAATGTAAAAATGTGTTCTTGTCACATGACCATAAAATTTGTTTAACAAAGATGGTCAAAATATTTAAAATGACAAAGTTAATGCAGACACCGTTTTAGTTACTGTAGGTTACAAATTGCTTTCAGATTATTGATCAATCGTGATAAGTACGACAAAACAAATATATCCTTTCTTTGATCTTGATAATTAATTAATTATTCCCTTTATTGTTTATCTGCTCATTACGTGTGTCATTACCATCGTACTCAACTTGTATTTTCTTCCCTTTGCTTTAATAAGAAAGCTACGCTGGGCTTAGAGGAAACTGTCTTCTTTCTTGGCCTGGCTAATATTCCTGCTTCTCTCTCAGCAGCCTTGTAAACTAAATTCTCTAAAAGTTTTTTGTTTGTTTGTTTGTTTTTAGATTTAAACTATCACTTGAGACCTAGTGGATTTAACACCATAAGAACAAAAATGTGTTTGCAAATGTCCATGCTCTTATTTTTAGTCTGTGCAATGGAAAGTCATAGGAGCAGAGCTGCAAATGGAGAAAAAAGTATGTTTAATTCATGTAGCATGGACCAATTTGGAAATAATTGGTAAGTCATTTATGGTAATGAATGGGGAACTATCTCTGAACAGTGTTCAGCTCTCAGAATGCAAGTCGTGATGATGATGATGATGTGCACCATCCTCCACTGGTAGATGTGAGAGCGTTTTAGAGAGAGCTGCATTTGGATTAAAATAAAACAGCAGGAAGCCTTCAACTGTTTCCTGTGATTCCCAGGCAGCTCAGTGGAGACTTCCTCTGCAGGCAGTGGCTGCTGGCAGCGTGACATTCCTAATTTACAATTGATCTAAATGATAAACTAAATGCATGAGGCAAATTAAAAAAGAGACAAATTAAACAATGTGCCTGTCAGAAACAAATATAAACACTTAAAATAGATGCATTTTTTTTACATGAATACAGTGCTTTGTTTACAAATCATACAGTCTGATTGTTTAATCGAGTTCTTTTGTGCTGTTTCACATGTAATCACAAGCAGGAGGTTCCTGCTTTGTAGGTGCAGCGTGTAGCCTTTGTCAAGGCCGCTGTGCACAAATACCAAGCTGAGAGTGGCTGTTGAACTTTGCAAATGTCAGCCGCTGCTCCTCACACAGAGTACTATCAGTTCATTGCTGAGTGGCCTCCCATTCCACTTCCCTCAAAACTTCCCCTGCGCTGCAAAGTGACCGGCTGAAATCTTTTGGAAGGTGTCTCCTGCTTGCAGACAGGAGCAGCTCAGAGGATACAAAATTTTGGTTCAAACGAGAGCAGTCTCTTTAAACTTAACCTCAACGCCGTTGCTCCGAAACCCTGTGACCTTCAGCCAGAGCATGAGGCAAGTGTGCAGCTGGCAGCAGCGTACAGTGGCTTCAAGCCTCCTTTTTATAATGTAACACAACGGATCACGCATGTGATAAATATTTAAACATTTAGCGACTGTCAGAATGAGTTTGAATTAAACATGGCTGTTTAGGAGTAGCAGGAACTGTCCGTGGTGCTGATCACAGTTTAACGTCCTCCACTGCTCATAAATCCTGCAGCAAATAAAGAAAATAAGTGACTCCCCATCCCATGAATGCCTTCCCTTATTACCCACCTCAAAGCAACTCCCATCCTTGACTCATCCCCAGAGGGGAGTTTTTCATCAAAGGGTTTACAGTTTGTGCTGCATTATGAGCCTTCCTGTTGTTTACATGTTGCTGCGTGGAGCACTGAGTGGCAGACGCATGTGATTACTGCCCCAAGGCCTTTATTCAGACTGTCACGCAAAAGAGCACATGAATGGTGAGTTGACATTGCTCTGTTTTAAATACTAAGGCCGCTGTGGGTGTAGCGTGAGTGGTGCAAAGAGGTCTGTTTGTGTCAACGTAATGTTTGGGGTCTAATTGATCACTTTTTGTCTAAATCCATGCACTTGTAACAAAATAGCCATGCTAAAATTAATATGAATGGAAGACTATTTATTTTTAATTGGCACTGAAATGTCACCTTTTTCTGCCTCTTTCTTTAACCGTTTATTTACAGAGCAAACATGGACTCCCCAGAGACAATTACTCCTCCTTCCACAGATCAACCCTCAGCAAACTGAAGTCGTTGACTCCTGACCTTCCCTCAAACCCGGCAGCAGCGCCACATAAAATAATGTTATCGTCTGTCTCCTCTCAAATCCCTTTTCCCATATTTTCTCCCATGAGAAGGTCTTTCAGGGGGGGAGATTTCAGGAAGCACTTTAGTGCCCCCATGTGTTCGTTACGACTTCCTCGCTTTTATGGGAGCAGAAGTGCTATTTACCATATCAGCAATTTATAAAATTGCTTGTCTCCACCAAAAGTTAGTTGAAAAAGTGGGAACGTTCAGAAAACTTTTTGTGCTTGTGTCTGTATGAATTTGAATGTGCCTTTCTGTGCGTGTTTAAAAGGTCCAAATGATGGAGAACAGGTGTGTGTATGTCAACACTTGTCACCAGGAAAATATCAAGAAGCTTCCATGTTGAAGTTGCTGACTTTCACGGTGCTGGAACAATGTTTTGTTTTCACGCTGTGCAGAAATGCGAACTTTTAACAAGACAGCAGGGTTATCAAATATGACAGCACATCTCTTTTCTATTATTCTTTTTGTTTCGTTCGTTTTGCAGGAAGTCCTTTAAACCTGACTTGCCGAGCGTTTTTTGGCTACAGCGGCGACGTCAGCCCACACATCTACTGGATGAAGGGGGAGAAGTTCATCGAGGACTTGGACGAAGAGCGAATCCAGGAGAGCGACATCAAGTAAGAAGCGCACACAGCGTAGGTCCGAGCCATTTCACTGAACGTATAGCAGTAATGCGGAATTAATGGCAGCACTGGATTAATTCACAGCAAAGTATTAAATGACAATATCAACGGCTTTGCATGTCTTAGTTCATTAACTCTGCATCAACTAAACAAAGTCTTTTTGAGAGATTTACACTTTCTCTCCAAAGCAAGCATCACGCAGGGACCTGAAACTTCTTTTGGGTTATGAATCATTTATTTTGTCACTTTTGTTTGAGTTATAATTCCTTCCTTTGAACACAGTCAGGCAGAAAAAGGAACATAAACAACAGAGTCACATCCATCAGTCATCCTGCAGGTAAAGCTTTAAAAAAGTGAGCATTGATTTCGCTTACAGGCAGCAAAATTTATTAGCACAAGGACTTTTATCTCACATTTCTCTGACTAAATGAGCACAATGATAGTGTGACCTACTGCCACAAAAGCCCTGAAACATAAACTGTGGCATAAACATTGCTAAATTGAATGCAGGCAAAAATCTATTCTGTTATAGTTTCCTTTGAATCCTTGATTAAAGTCTAACCACAGAAAAAAAGTTTTAAAAACTCAAACAATATGTAATATCAGGGATTTTCAGAAGTTTTACCATCAGCCTGTCGTACAAAATGCACCTCCTGAATAACACAGACAGACTTTGTCGAGTCATTTACCAAATGTGTCTCCTCTCATGTCTTCATTGTCTCCTTGTGCTCTGTGATGTTTTGTTTTCGTTTCTTTTATATATTTAGCTGTAACCATTTCATAAGATGCTGTGCTTTGTTAGACAACTGTCTTTCTGTACTAATTCAATAGCTTTCATGGGACTGATGAGGCTAACGCCCCCTACAGAAAAACCAAATGAACTTCACATATACAGTAAAAACTACATGCATTAAGTAGTATGCCAACGTCTCCCATCGTTGAGGGATTTGATAGTGAATGTTTGTTGCTTTTTTTTAGATACATGTTTTTCTGGACTGGAATTAAACAGGGAATGCAAGTAAACCTTTTAGTTTTTGGTGCAAGATATTCAAGTGGTATGAGCCACACAGTGTAGAGCAGGACTATTCAACTAAACTGCTCAGGGGGCACAGTTACTGCAGCCAACAGCTCAGGGGCTGGACATCCACCAGTTATTGTCATTAAGTTTGTTTTATGGTTTAAAATCTAGTTTTATTTCAAAATGAACACATTGTGGGCCAAACTGAGTTCATAGGTTGGCCTGATTGGGCTCCCGGGCCACCAGTTGAATAGTCCTGGTGTCTAGGAATAGAGGTAGTTATATTTATTTTTATTGATTTATTGATTGTCTGAGGCAGCACACAATAACAGATACTGGTGAGAGGATGACCAGGCACAATGGCCTAGGCCACCATGGATTAACTTTTGGCCACCCCAAGGGTCACCCCAATCATTTGAGGAAACTAAAATAAAACTAGAAAGCACAGTTTCTTCAAATGATGGGTTGGCAGGTTTATGTATAAATGGTGGTAGCCTTCTTGGGTTCTGACTGGACAATCCATTAGTAGATAATAAACCTTTTTACACTTAGATGTACTGACACGCCTAAATAAAAGTTGGTACCTTGACCTTTTTTAAGTTTTCATGCGCATAACACAGATATTTATGATGGCAGCCATCTTGGATTTTGACATGGCAACCCAATTATCACTAGTGACTTTCGGTACTCACAAGCCTAAATAGAAGTCAGTAACTCAGTTATTTGTTTAATTATGTGCACAACATGGACAGCTGCACAGTTCACAGACACACGGACAGAGGGTATTTCCAGTTCCCCCTCTTCGCTCCTCGAGAGACAAAAACATGTGCAAATTAAATTGTTTTCACATGTGTCATGCACATGTTCTCCTTGTGACGTGGAACATTTTTAACATGTTCATGTGGTCACATGGTTTTCTACCAGTGCAAACAGTGGATTCATGTGGTTCCTCTGTAAGGGATGCCGCTTTAACGTTTACTGGTTTTGTTCTTTTTTTTTTTTTTTTTTTGGTGCACCAGTGCATGACAACAGACACCATTTTGGTCTCAGCACTGAAACAGTCTTGTTCAGTTTGTTTCAGCCATATGGTGCTGCTGGATCTGATCCAGATCACCACTTTGAAACGGTGTGCTGCTCTTTCTGCTGTACATGCATTAACATGGAACTGATGTGAACATAATCATGACCGGTTGTGGACAGACACACATTTTTATCATAGAAAGACTGTACGTTAGTATCAAGCTGGACAATTAGAGATGGCACAGCCATTGTGAATGCACTTGCCATTTTAAGAAACCTCCAGGGAGGTTTTAGTTTTAAGTGTAAACGTGGATGGCTGTTATCCATATGAACATTTTTTGAGACTAGTAGCATCAGGTCTTTCTGACAGCTTGTTGCCTTGTTCTTCCAGTAAAACTAAATAAAAAAGGCTAAATAAAAGCTCAAAACATCAATAAATTCTAAATTATTTCTTAAAGCTAATTCAGTTGAACATCTGGTATGAAACAAATTAGAGGCAAAAACCCACCGGAGATTTTTTTTTTTTTTTTTTCATTGTATATGTTTCAGTGTGAAACTCTGCAGGACAGTCTTACACCTCTGGTTTTGTTCTAATGCTTCCAATCTGTCTTTGTTTGTTTGATTGTGTTTAATATATTTATTTTGTGTTAGCCTACAATCTTGTTTAAAACACTAGGCCACGAGAAGTCAAGTGGGAGTGACTTAAAAACGTTAATATAATCCCGAAGTCT
Organism: Hypsolebias antenori; assembly: GCA_031762315.1. Classification (NCBI taxonomy): domain Eukaryota; kingdom Metazoa; phylum Chordata; class Actinopteri; order Cyprinodontiformes; family Rivulidae; genus Hypsolebias; species Hypsolebias antenori. Next base: position 26,355,967 of record JARVGS010000321.1, on the reverse strand, counting down.
TGATTTTGCTCAGAGTGCATTAAACAGCTAAATCAATATGGCGTCACGAGAGTAATGGTTAACTGTAATTGGATTACCTATATTCAGATCTGTGACACAGGACTTCATGGCATCAAAATGAGAAAATAAACTAATCAATTTTAGTCTGGATACATACTGAATACTTTCTGATGTTAGGAAGGAGCTCTCTTCTTTGTTGCTCTTACAGATGTGTTATATAGCTAAACCTTATCAGTCTTGCATGTTTTGAAGAGTAAAAATGTTCATCTTCTCCTCACAAAGAAGAAACTCCATGACAAGCACTTTTCTGCTTATCTGCACCAGAACAGGATGCATGTTGGCTATTTTACCCTCACCTTCTCACCTGCAGTGTCCTGCAGCTCCACAGATAAAACTGATACTGCATTGGGAGAAAAAAAAGTCATTTGGTTTTGTTTTAAATGTCTGTAACATTTTCCCCCAATAAATGTCACACTCAGTCATTTGAAACAAGCCTATCTTTACATCTGACCCTCCTAAGATGGTTAAATGTGCACACCCTGGTCCATGTGCACATCTCCCATTAGGGCTGGTTGGAGAGGATGCAGCTCTGTGGAGACAGCCCTGTCAGATTGTTAACAACTGCCATTTTTTACACCACCAGCACGATTGCTATTGCTCTGCATCCACCTATAGCAGCCTGCAGATGGGACATAAGCATTTGTGGAGGAGGAGAAAGGCAGGGAGAGAAAAAGAGGAAAGAAATATGTTACAAGTCACCAAGGAGTGAAGTATGTAAAACACATCTGTGATAATGAGTTTTCCCATGCACTGATATAAACATGCAACAGAAACAAATGTCAGTTTAAACAGCCCGTTTGCGTTCTCTCTTCCTCTGACAACAGGATTCCATCCTCGCTTAAAGGATGAGGGCTGATCTCTTCAATAATTCATACCCATACTTCATGCAGCAGATCAATAATACATTCGATCGTTCAGCCTCCGTTGTAGATGCTGATACCCGAGGCTTTTCTGACACCCTGCTTTGCTTTAACCTCCACGAGCACAGCCCGAGATACGGCAAATTAAAGGGACAACAAAAATAAAGACTAGGACACAAACTAATCTGTACTTTTTTTTTTTAGTTCAACAACTCTTTTTATTATTAAACCCTGCGTGTTTGTGAGAGTTAAATTTCACTATCGCCCACGCATGTTTAGAGCTTTATTTCCAATGTGTCAAAAGCAAAAGTTGAGCTCAGAGAGAGGAGCAGTCGTACCTTCAGCTCTGAGTTTCTGCAGGCATTTATTTATCCAGCTCTGAGCCCATATTGATTTTGGAGGAGTTCATTTCTATGGTAACCTGAGCCCATAAATTCTCATTTGTGCCACCGGGACAAGGCTGCCTTCGCTATCCCTGCATGGATGGCTGGACATTAGCGTAGCATGCAGAGATTAATAAATTAGCAAAACAAATCTGGGCTCAGCATAATGAAGTATGTGATCGATATGTTATTGACCCAGTTCACTTGGTGTTTTGCAAGTGTACATTGGGGTGTGAAAGGATAGAATAAATTGATCAGTAAATGAGCAAACGCAGAGGTTTTGCCATTGATGTACAATGAAAATACAGTCATGGGAGAACATTCTTTCAATTCTAGGGTTTTACCAGGTTCTTAAATTACAAAGTTTTTAAATCTAACTTCAAATGTACAAAACACACAAGTAAATATATAATTTATGAGACAAATGAATCAAAGTTCATGCTCAGTAATCCAGGTAAAAATCCAACAAAGTCCAGTCAGGTCATCTGGATGGTTTCTATTTTTCTTTTCTTGTTGAGACGTTTCGTATTTCATCCAAAGAACTTCATCAGTCCGAGGAGCCACAACAAACTGAGTCCAACAAACAGCACACTCACATAGTGGAACAGCCAGTTTGATGGTGATAAGATGGTTTCTGAGCATGAACTTTACCACTTTGGCTATGGCTGCCTCAGAGGAGTCGACAGGGGAGAGGGCGGGCCCCAGAAACCATCTTATCACCAACAAACTGGTTGGACTGCTATGTGAGTGTGTTGCTTGTCAGACTGAGTTTGTTGTGGCTCCTCGGACTGATGAAGTATTTTGGATGACAGACGAAACATCTCGAAAAAAAAAAAAAGAAATCGTCCAGAGGACCAGACTTGAGTCTGTTGGATTTTTTTTTTTTTACCTGGATTATTGAGCATGAGCTTTTCAGAAGGAAAGTAGCAGCTAGGTGTATCTGATCAAGTGCACTTGATTAACTGATTATTGACAGGTGCGACCACCTCTATAAAAGCCAATGTTTTGGTAGTTTGTGAGTCTGGAGTATACAGATCTTTACTGACCCAGTGCTAAGGTGAAATTTTTCTGCATTGCTTTTAATGAAGTTAAAGTTGCTGCCTTTCAATCTAGGTACTTAAAAAAATTATTTTCAAACTATATCAATGACAGCATTTCACTGTGAGCCAGATTATTCGCAAGCAGACTATATTTAAGATAGTCTGTCCATTAGTGAAATGCACAGCAAATTCACCCGAGATAAGATTGTGCCATCTTCATAGAAATTGCCAGAAAACAACAAGAGGTCCTTCTCAGACTCTCTAAGTCTAAAAGAAAGTTAACGTTTATGACAGCCCATTAAAAAATAGGTAAAGTTTACTTGGAAGGGTTGCCAAAAGAAAGTCTTGTTTCTCTTACAAGGATAAGGTGGCATGACAGGTTTGAAATGTTGCATATGAATGATCCACAAGACTTCTGTAAAAATGTCCTTTGAATAATAAGACCAGGATAGAGATGTTTGATAGAACACAGAGCAATGTTTGGTAAAAACCAAATAGCAAATCAGCACAAACACCAAGTGTGAAGGGTGATGGTTTGGACTTGTTTTGCAGCCACAGGATCTGGACTCTTCTCACTCAATGAGTCAACCACAAGCTCCTCTGCAAACCAAAATGTTTTAGAATTGAATGCAAGGCACTCTGTGTAAATGTCAGCTGGGGGACTTTCTGGGTGAATTTTGCATGTTCTTTCCATGCATGCATGGGTTTTTTTTACTCTGGTTTCCTCCTGCAGACCAAAAACATGCATGTTAGACTGATTGGTAACTCATAATTGTCCCTAGGTGTGAGTGAGAGAGTGAATGGTTGTTTGTCTTGTGTTCTTGTTATAATATATGTCCAGGGTGTCCCTGTTTCTCACACAGTGACTGCTGGACATGGGCACCAATGACCCTCATGACCTGAAAAGAAAACATGGGTAAAGATAATGGATTTAAGAACAATCTGTCTGAGAACTGACTCATGCAATGGGTCAACAATTCTAAACAGCAAATGGCTTTTAAATTAAAATAAATCTAGATGCTGCAATGGTTCAGTCAAAGTCTTTACCTAAACCTAATTGAAATGCTGTGATGGGAGTTGGACTTTGAGAGAGCAGTGCAGAAACAAAGTCTGCAAACTGCAATGAATGGGAGCACAGCTGGGAGAAACTGTGTGCCAGAATTCTACCACAATCATGTAAACCATGAAGTCCTACAAAAGCATCTACTTCAATTTATTGCTGCTTCATGGGACTCTACAAGCTGTTAAATCCTGGGTGTACAGTAGTCCTTCGTTTATCACAGGGGATCTGTACCCTGAAGACCCACGATAAGTGATAAACCACGATGTAGGAATAGTAGTACAAGTAGTAAGTAGTAGATTATTTGAGTATTTACAGAGAGATTTTTTTCTTTCGGCTTCTCCCTTCATCAGGGGTTGCCACAGCGAACCAGTCGCACGAAGACTTGGCAATTGTTGTTTTTTTTTTTTTACGCCAGATACCCTTCCTGACACAACCACAGACCACCGAGCTACCACAGCCCTCTGTGTGGAGCAGAGAGCT
>JARVGS010000321.1:26229211-26240465 GCA_031762315.1 Hypsolebias antenori | reverse complement strand
CTGCCTGCCTGGGAAGAGTCGACGAGGGACAGGACGGCCTCCAGAAACCATCTTGGCTCCAGCAAACTGGTTGGTCCGCTTAAGGTGTTCACTGCTTGGTGGGGAAACAGTTTGCTGGAACTCCTCTGACTGATGAAGCCCTCCAGATGGAGAGCGAAACGTTTCTATAAAAAAGAAATTGTGTCCATATGACCCGACTGAGAATTATTGGATAAGTTCATCTTCAGTCATTTAATAATATAATATATATTCTGTAATAATAATAATAATAATAATAATAATAATAATAATAATAATAATAATAATAATGAATCACATTGAACGTCTTTAATCATAGCCTAACAGGAATGAATAATGTACAAAAAACTAATAAATTTTACTTTATCCTTGAATTAAATTCAGTATGTCAGTATCTTCATTTGATGTCAAAATCTATTTGAAGATAGTCATTTTAAAAAGTTATGTCATTCTGAACGGATGGATGGATGGATGGATGGATGGATGGATGGATGGATGGATGGATGGATGGATGGATGTCCTTGCAAAACTCAATAACAAAGCGATTACGGTATCTTATACTCAGATTTGAATGATGGTTTATTATAATCAGAAGAAAAAACAAAAGAGAAGCAAGACATTTTTGCTGTTGTTCATTTGTTTATGAGTTTCAAGATCAAAGTCAAAATGCAATGCCTATTCAGGAAATCTGACCAAGATTTTCAGTAACCAAATGGGGGCCTCAAATAATCTTGAGGTGGCACACGCACACCAAAACAGAATTTGACAGATTTTATTACGTTTTCATAACCAGTTTATTAGAAAACACTGCAGTGTGGGAATTAAGTGCCGTAATCACCTTCTGAGAACTACACTGAATCATAAACTTGAAATATAAACACAACACTTTTGTTTTTGTTCCTATTTTTCATGAGCTGAACTCAAAAATCAGTGACTTTTTCTACTGTATGTACACAAAAGGACTTTTTCTCTCAAATATTCATTGCAAATTTGTATAAATCTGTGTTAGTGAGCACTTCTCCTTTTGACCAGATTATGCATCACCTCACAGGTGTGGCAATCAAAATACTGATTAGACAGCAAGATTATTGAACAGGTGTGCTTTAGGATAGCCACAACAAAAGCCCACTCTAAAATGTGCAGTTTTATCACACTGCATGCCACAGATGTGACAAATTTTGAGGAAAACGCTAACTAACTCAGATTTACCCAAATTTGTGAACAATATTTGAGAGAAAAAAGGCCTATTGTGTACATAGAAAAAGTCTGAGATCTTTGAGTTCGGCACATGGTGAATTAGATTAAAAGCAAGTGTTGCATTTATATTTTTTCCTTATATTATTCCCAGAATAAAGCTTGGATAGTTTAAAAAAAAAGTTAATTGTGAGAATAAATGGAGACTTAAAAACCAAACCAATACAGTATTAAAGTCTTACGATGACTATTGCCAGTCACAGCAGATGGACGCTCATCCTGAGCCTGGTTCTGCTGGAGGTTGCTTCCTGTTTAAAGGGAGTTTTTCCTTTCCACTGTTGCCATTGTGCTTGCTCAGGATGGGAGACTGCGACGAAGTGATGATTCAACACATCTGCTGGTTTCCTTCCTTATATAGAGAACTTTACATTATGGCTTTTCTATGTATGTGAATGTTCCCGTAAAGTGTCTTGAGACAACTTTGTTGCGATGTGGCGCTATATAAATAAACTGAATTGAAACTGAATTGCTATTGTATATGTATTTACATTATATAATTTTAGTAAATTTATACTTTTAAGATTTTAGTAATAGGAAAATGTGTATAGCACATGCAGTGCAGCCTTTATCTGGAGTTTATCCCAACTTTCATGCAACTTTTCAACAATACTAGCAAGGTTGCAGTTTGAGTATCGTCATGTAAACTTCTTTTAGAAGCTTTAAATAGTCTGGAAATATTCTGAGCAGTTTGTATGTTTAGGGCTTTATTTTGAAGAACTGAAAAAAACTCTCTGTAGTCCAGTCTTGAGACTGATGCTGCTGTGGGAGTAATAAAAACTCACTCTTGGGCACTAGCTTCTGAGCGTTTTCACTAAAATGTTTCTGGCATACCAAACCTAAACAAAAATGAAGGGGGATTACATTTTTGTTGTAGTTAGCATAAAATCTGGAAGACCTCTATCCCATCTTGTATTGATGAACAAGCTTTTCTGTAGTAAATTTAGCCTCGGTCCCCTCTAAAGCCTGGAGCAGGTGGAGGTGATGGGGGCCTTGGCCTGTACTCATGGAACAGATGGGTAAACACCATGACCAAAGCCGCAGACCTCACAGTCTAGCTATAAGACTCACATTGAAATCCCCTCCTACAAACACACACATATGCCACTGAAAAGGTCTGTTGCAACCTTAAACTGAGCATTAAAATCATGTTATGTCAAAATTTAAAGCTGAAAACAACAGATTTCAATGGCAGACTCTAAAACTGCTTATCAAAACTCTTCAGCACAAAAAAACCCTTAACCATACCTCAGTATTTTGAGACTTCCAACATGTAATTCAAAACCAGTGTTGGTGGGTACAGCCTTCAAAGCTCTTACTATTAGAAGAATTTAACAACATACACTGAAAAACTGCTGTGGTTCCACCTTTCTGTCAAACTGACTTCAGTAGTACTACAGATGATGCCTATCTGCACTGTTTCTCATTTCAGAAACTTGCTGATCCCTTAATTGCTGGCCCATATACCAGGATGACATCATTGGTTTAGACGTTGCCAACTGTGCTCAATAAAATCCCAGCTCATTTCAGTGTGGGAGTGCCTCTGCTGCACAAAGACGTGTGTGAAAGACGTGAGCGCGACCAAGATCTTTTGTAACTAATTAGTCATGGCTGAAATTCTGAGAGCTGATTGCTTGTCGTCACTTCTCAGCAAACAAAAGGAAATAAAGCTGAATTGATGCCAAAAAAATAAAAAACTCCTCCCTTATGTTATTAATGGATAAAGCTGATCTCAGATATGTTATGTGCTGCATGGTGAATATTTCCAAAGGAATTAAAAGTTTGTTTGCAGGTGCACAAGTAATGGTAAGTTTCTTAAGGCCATTCTTCAACGTCATCCAATAAAGCAAAAAAAAAAAAAAAAAAAAAAGTAAAGCGACGTGTTTTATTGCTTTTTTATCAAAGCCTTCTAACAAAAGAAATATGATCCCAGAAAAGATTTGTGGTTTTCTTTAGCTTCAAACTCTCCTTTGTGAGTTTTGGATCAGTAGCGGTTCAACAAAACATTTAACTTTAAAAACTGACACAAGCCTTCTTACAAGCTTACACTTTAAAAGAAAAACAACATATTTTTCATATAATATAGATTTTCTTTCACTTAGATAGAAAGTGTGAGCATTAGTAAAAGTGCTGGTAAATTTTGTTGTTGATGAAGCGTTAAAGTTGCTTAACTCTACGTAATCTTTGCTAATGCTCCATTCCATACAACATCCGATTGGAGAAGTTGAACAATAGCTGCCAGAAGCCATTGATAGCAGCAATATTAGTTCTTAACAAGTTAACTGTGGTTTTATGTCCACAAATAAATTCAATGACTGTTGCCAATTAAAAGTTAGCCTAAAGTCAGGCAAATGAATAAAACTGGAAATGGAGCACAGCATAAACTATTGGTGCATTCTTCATGTGAATCATGTAGTGCACATTCGTGGATTGTGGCATGGCCTCTGGAAATCTCCGTATGCATTTGTGTATCTTGTTGCATGCATACAAATATAGCTGTGCACTTTTACAATTATGTTCAAGACAATTTTATCTCTACACCAGGCCATCCATCTTCTATCGCTTATCTGTAGTCTGGTCGCGAAGGCAACAGGTCCAAGAGGGAAGCCCAGACATCCCTCTTCCCAGCGACATTTTCCAGCTCATTCTGGGAACCCTGAGGTGTTCCCAGGACAGAGAAGATACACCATCCCTCCAGCGACTTCTGGGTCTGCCCCAGGGCCTCCAACCAGTGAGACAGGAACAGAAAACCTCTAAAGGGAGGCTTACAGGAGGCATCCTAATCAGATGCCTGAACCACCTCAACTGACTCCTGTTGATGCAGAGGAGCAGCGGCTCTACTCTGATACCCCCGCCCCAGCATGCCAGGACTCCTCATACTGTCTCTAAGGCTGAGTCCGGCCACACTACGAACGAAGCCCATTTTGGTGGCTTGGATCTGGGATCTCATTCTTTCAGCCATGATCCAAACCTCATGAGGCTCAGAAAGTAGACAGACCAGTAAATATTTGCCTTTTGACTCAGCTCTCTCTTCACCATGGCAGACCGAAGCAATGTCTTCATTACTGAGGATGAGGCCCCAATCTGTCAATCCACCACCCGCTCCGTCCTACCATCACTTGTGAACAAGACGCCCAGATGAACTCCTGCACCTGAGACAAAGAGCCACCCCCATCTTCCCACCCCGACCCTACAACATGATCATTAAACATGATCATTAAACATGATCATTAAACATGATCATTAAACATCCTGTGATGTTGAGCCCAATCGTCCTACTGATGTTAACTGAAGCAATCCAATTATCCTGGTTACTGGGTGCAACTAGTAGCAATTCCTACTGGATTTCCACTTTGCTACTGGTACACGATTACGTCAGGCCTGATGTCACTCCTAGAGCCAAGGTAAATGAAGCGCAGCCTGTAAACTAACATTTAGCTTTGTTTATGAGCGACTGTGGCTGAGTGGTTAGAGCAGTCGTCCACCAGTGGGAGAGTTGGTGGATTGATTCCACCAGAAGTCACATGCTGAAGTGTCCCTGGGCAAGACAATGAACCCCTCATTGCCTCCCATGTATGTCCCATCTGTATATGAATGTGATAAAGCTCGGATTATTCTCTGTAGAGATCCAGTAGAGTGCTGTTTGAATGGATAAATGAGGCACAGATTGTGTTTTAAAGAGCTTTGAGTGTCTTGATAAGATAGAAAAGTGATATATAAGTACAAACCATTTACTATTTTGCCTCAGAACGACTCAGGTACTTGCAGTGTTTCAGTTTAATAAGCTGGAAGCCAAACTGTTTAACTTTTCTTCAGGTTAGTCTTTGTTAGCTATGCTAGTTCATGTTAAAAGTTTAGCATGCAAACATTAAATGTGATTTTTCTTTGCATCTTAAACGGCTTTAAGCTGAACAGTACTGTTTTGCTTCTGAGACATACAGTAAATAATCAAGTGTGTGAGCAGAAAGAGTACTGTGGTCACTTTAAAACTTTTGGGGCATAAAGCAGGCAACTTGAATTTTGAGGTCCCACTTAAAGTGAGACCCATAATCTTCAAATATATAATCCTCTTAATTTCAGATGAAAAAGGAGCACTGGAAACTTTAAAATGTTTGGCAAAACCACTGTATGCAACAGTGTTCAAAAATTCTCAAGTTATGCTGTATTATTATTATTATTAACTTAAAAGCAGCTTTCAGTGCTTTTTAACTTGATGTTATCAACCTGATTCTAAAAAAAACGTTTGCTCACTGACCAGATTATCCATCATTGTACCAGCAAATAACCAGATTTATTAGGTATATAATCAAACAGTGCAGTAAAATGTTGTTAGCCTATAAACTAGGTAGGTGATTGCAAAAGTATTACTTTATTAAACACAAAAAAAATTCTAATTTTATGAGCTATTGGATTTAGAAATCTTTATTGTGTGAGATTCCCAACTTTTTTTTTTTTTTAACTCTTATTAGCTCTCGGAATGAAATACAATGATCTGAATCCCAAAACGTTTCATTTCCATAAACTCGTTTGTTTAGCAGAAACCTGAACCAGGCTGTTAAATCTTATATATAACTGTGCTAACAGCAGACGGTAGAGCCAAAGACGAACTCAGGCAGTGTGTGGCACTCCTCCGTGTGCTACGTTTTTATCTTAATGACAGTTTAGGCCTGGGCTTTGTGGCGTTATAGTAGCAGCAACGTTGTATAATTAAACTGGCTTGCCCCTCGGAGCCCGTCCCCTCTCTGAGCTCTCATCACACCTCCACACTTTTTCTCTGCCTCACATCACACCACCACTCTAAACACCACCTCGCCTCCTTCTTTTGTGTGTGTCATTCTCTCTCTGTGTGTGTGTTTTGCCTTACTGGCAGTGCACATCTGTCTCTCTCACTCTCCTTGACCCTGCTTTTTGTAAGAACTTGTGCAAGCATGGCAGTTTGGCTGACGGTGGCGGGTGCATGTGTCGAAACTGTGCCTTTTCTTCGAGGAAAAGAATCAGAGCTGTGGGATGAGGGGAGACGTGTGTGCAGGGTAACACGTGCTCACACATAGCACAAACACACATACGCTGCATGGTGATGTCATCTTAAATGACATCATCCCATGGAGGGGAGCCAAAGGACCTGATGGGTTAGCATCCTCCAGTGAGTTAAAACGAGAGAATAGGAAGACAAAGTGAGCGGCTTGTAAATAAAGAGCAAGAAAAATAGGGATGGACACCTTTAGAGACAACGCTTTGCCTTTTATTTGCTCTGTTTTGTTTGAGCTCAGGCCTTGCAGAGCCCCTCTTTTTATAGGAACCCTTCCTTTTATTGCTATTTGCAGGTGTTACAGCCCGGAGGGAAGCATGCACGAGTGCCGCCGAAGTGCAAGAGAATCAATACACAGACGCATAAATTCATAATCTACACAAGCACGTGCGCCACATATGCACAGCAGCATGAAAACATGTGCACACATGGACACTGTCACATAGAGGGGGTTCGTTATGAGGACACCTGTGTCTCTCCATGTTTCCATTGTTGTCCACTTGGCTGTGCTGTGCGCCACACTGTGCTCCCAGCATGAAACAAGACACCTGGATGGGCCAGCATCCACCCCTGGTGCCGATGCTGAGCAGAATCCACTGGGAACACACACACTGATGTGTGCATTTTATTTTATTTTAGGATGAACAGATTATGATTGTGTACAAGTGTTGGCAGTTTGGGGTATTTCTGGTGGAAGGCGTGTGTTAAAGCGTGATGATTCAGTTTTCCTTAGCTCACTGCTGTCAGAGGCAAACTGACTCAACAGTAAAAATAGTGAAGCATGTAGTGTGGGACAGAGGAGAAACTGGAAGGAGAGATGGGAGGGAGACGAGGGAGGGCTGATCGTGATGCGAGGGTGATTCTGAACTAACAAAACCAGCAAAAATAAAGCATCTATTTTTAATATTCATCTCTGTTTGATTTGGATTGAATAGTTTTAAACACGTTTTGCAAATTGGCCGGTAAGAAACTGCTGGAAAGAGGAAGAGGAAGTAAAATAATTTAGACAACATACTTCCCTTTTAGGTCGCTTCACTTCTTGGTCTTGATGTCCCTGAGCTCCACGGTGTGTTTTACTGGAATGACTGCTGGCGAGCTTTAGCTTCAGAGGAAAAAAGTGAACACATGTGCTGTCTCATGAGCACAATGGGTTAATTATTCACTGCCACAGAAGCAAATTTACACATGTTTGTTGCATGTGACGTGTGAGAAACACTCGCGCTGAAGTCTTAATGGTGTTTGCATCCCACTCCACACATTTAGTATGTCTTTGGTCCTATTTGGTGTAACCAGTCACCATTAGCCCATCTCTCTCTCTTGCTCTCTCTCTCTCTCTCTGCAGCACTGGTATGGCAATATTGGCACATGCACACTCCTACTCCTTCCCCATCTTAGTCATAGGCCTCGCTCATGAGGCACCAGCTGAATCCCTCCAACAGCCGACAGGTTTGGTCACTTCCGTGCGTTTTCTCTCTTCATTGCTCTTACATACGGTTCCATGCAAATGTGCCCTGTTGGAAAAGTGAGAGGACAAAAGCAGGGTCCATCTGAAGGGCTTCATCTGCTTCTTTAAGCTGCTTTGTAAGGTAAGTTTGCATGGATGAAAGTTTTTGTGAATCCTTTTTCAGAGTGGAAAATGTGTCTGGCTTGGGAGAAGCTACCTGCTGACTGTGTTTGACTTGTAAAGAAGAATGCTGGAACATGCTCTGCACCTGCAGCCATTATGAATTTGATGGTTTCTATTAGTTTGTGCTGAGCAAATCATGTCAATTTTATAACGTATGTATGTGAAGTATTTTATTTATTACTAGAGGTATTTGTTCATATCAAGTCTCTATCTTTGGAAGAACAAAAAGAAAGCAAAAAGCAGGTGATATTGTTTTGCTTGTGTTTGAGCGTGCATGTGTCCAAAGTGGTCGTAACTCTGTCGACTTTGAGTTTACTGGGCAAGAATTTACTCCTCGACACATATACTTTGAGCACTACACGTTGCATGAGGTATTTTCAAAAAACGTTGTCATTAATTAGTTAACCATGTTTGTCTGTTAGCACTATATATTGAGAACCACTGAACGGATTTTCACAAAATTCTCAGAAAGTAATCACTGGATTACCATCTGATTAATGTTTGGATCTGCCTGACTTGTGTTGAGTTTTATAAACGCAATGATGGCTATAACTCAGAACATTTGACAAATAATGAGCTAAAACTTTATGTGATGGTAGTTCTAACTCGTACACAAAGTATTAAAATATAAAAGACTTTTCAGTATTATTGAGATCATGCAAAATTTGTTTAGCGCCATGCATATCTTATCCCTAAATACTTTTATGTTTACACTTTATATTGTTGCTATTGTCGGATGTAACTGGGACCCTGTGTACATAATTTAATTCCACCTCATGTGCTACGTGTGTTAAAATGATAATAAACCTACTTGAACTTGAAAATGTTATTAGCTGGTGACATTCACACCAAAGAATGCCAGCCCTTTAACATTAATTCTGTTTTAGTACAGTATCTTCATGGCTTAATCTAACTTTTTTACCAGTTTTACTGCTAATTCAGGAAATGGGGTGAGATAATGCCTATTTTTAGTACAATGTTTTGTTGAAATGAGAACACCTCTAAACTTCAGCTAAGATTCTTTTACAATTAAATCTCAGGTTTTGTTCTATCTCCGTGCATGTTACTTCTTGCATTTTCACTTTCTTTTGACCTTCTACCCTTTTTCCTTGCATTGATTTGTTCTGCAAAGCAACAACCAACACAGATTTTAGTTAAATCATGTTCGTGTATAGGGTTTCTGCGGCGTATTTGAATGTAACGATGATGACAAGCACAACCTTTAGGTTTTATTTAGACAAGTCACCTCGTAAAAGTCTAACTTGAGGGGTTCTAGGTGATGCTAAAAGTTTTTTAAAAGGACAAGTAGGTGAAACAGGCCCTAATTATCCTTCGATTTAAGGGAAGGATTTTCTTCTCCAGCTTTTTTTTTTTTCCCCTCCTTAACTTTTCTGCATGTGTTTGTGAAAGAGAGCAGCATTGTTCCAGCTCACCAACCAGTGGTTTCTGTTGACCTACTTCTGCTCTGGACAACAGGGTGCTTCAGAAGAGCCAGCAGGCCTGTCTCACCAACACGCAGCCCTGCACAGAGACACGGTCGCTCAGAAAGACTCATCTGTATAACCTCCCTGCATCATCAGGTTAACTGAGTGCACATCATTGATCTTGGATGTGTCCCCATGCAGCTGAGAGGATACCAGTGACAGTTGTTGACATGCAGGCAGTGCGTTTTCACTCCACATGAGAAAAGTGAGAACTCTGCTTTTGTGATGAGTTTCTTGTCATACTCTTTGTGGTCTTTTTTACTTTTTAAGCAAAACCAACCCCACTGAAGTCACAAGTTGACAGAACTTCCAGCTGAATCCAAACATGACTCATTCAAAAACTGAAAAGTGTTATGATCAATCCTTTAAAAGTTTTTTTTTTTAAATTAATAAAAACAGACATGCGTGTTTTTATATGTCCGGTAAGCTTTTAGGAGAAAATAAAGTTTTCAGAGATTGAAAAGCATGCTGCATGGATGCTGATCTGCATGTGCGCAGGTGTGCACGCACCCAGCACATAGAAGAGGAGCTCATACTTGTTGTTTGAACTCATATTGATTCCTCCCACGCGCTGTGACCTTTCACTTGCACCTCATATTCTAAATATCTGAAGCAGAGTGAAACAAAAAAAGGTGCGATGCGTTCTTTTGGCGATGCGCACGGCCATATTCTCTCTTCTTCCCCCCCCCCTCCCAAAAAATAGCTCAACAATAAAAAATAAAGTCAAGACGTTTGTTTGAGAGCATCTTGGTTTCTCGCGCTGCAGCCAAACTGGACGCGTAACGCAACATGTTCTGACATTTTTACTAAAGAAGCATGAAGATATCAGATGCACACCAAGCAACATGTTTTTAACAGGAAAGACTTTTGAGATGGATAATTTATAAAGTCCCTCCACAACTATTTTGGCCTTCTTCCTGCAGTTCTTTTTTTTTCTTCTTTCATCGATGACCTTTAAGGGGAACCGCAGCCCATCAGATAATTGCGCCTTCTTTGCATTCTGACTCTGCATCAGCCCACACATCGGGACAAATATTCAAATACCGCTGCAAAACTGTGAGCGTGACACTCCCGAGCACACGACAGCGAGCCTGCATGTGCGCAATGGAGACTTTTTTATGATTTTCAGCTCCGGCATTTGTGCGCACCGGACTTGAGATGCCCCCGGAGCTTTAAAGCAAACCTAAATTATATTCTGAAACTCTGATGTTGTTAAAACTTTTAACAGTTTGGTAAAAGCTCAATTTTTAAAAGAAAACTCTTACATCATTTAATGGGTTTTCTCAGGTAAACTGTCCTGAAGCATGTCAGCACAGTATATTTAAAGATATAAACTTGCAAGATTTCACTTTTTTAAACTGAGAGTGTAAAAAATGGTTTAATGTAATTGCTTTATTTCCTTTTTGCGACTCTTTCTTTAAACTATTTTCAAGTTTGCACAACTTTGGAAGCCCTCACAGCAGCAGCCCTGCAGCCCACTTTTTGCGTTAATGGCGCAATGCACGACTTAATTCTGATGCACCTGATGTCGGAGTTTAACTCCTCAGTTTTGTTGTTGTTGTGGTTTGTCCAGTTAAAATCGACCAAACGAGCTCAGAGTTACGCATGTCTTTTGAACTCCCTTACATGTGCACTTCTTGAGCAAACGGACCCTTCGCGTCTTTTACGCATGGAGTTGTTGCTGGAGTTCTGCGGAGTCAGAACAGATCTTTGTCATAGTTTTTTTTATTTTTGTCACTGTCAACCTGGAAAACACCTCCACGTGAGTTTTGCAAAACTTTAACTGGCCCGTTAAGGCCTAGCTAATTTTTTTTTTTTTTTTTTTTGGGGGGGGGGGGTTAAATA
>JARVGS010000321.1:26156178-26167907 GCA_031762315.1 Hypsolebias antenori | reverse complement strand
TTGAATCAACATATTTTCCTTTAAAATGTTACATTTACTCAGATTAAACTTTTGATCTGTCATCTATGTTCTATTACAAATAAAATTTGCCATCTCCACATCATTGTATTCAGTTTTTATTCACAATTTGTTTAGTTTCCCAACTTTTTTGGAATCCGGTTTGTACATCGAACACCAAGGCTTCCGACTCTGAAACCCCTGCCTTCCCCTCAATAGGGTGATGAATAGAGGAAAGTCCATGATGTTATTAAATCCAAGCAATCTATGGGCTTTATTGAGGATTTGTTTTACATTCAGTATATGAACGATGTATTATGGTGGTGGTCGGGTGGTGCTTAAATCCATCCTCTTTCGTGTGTGACTGATAATGTTCTTTTTATCCCATTTTAATCCCACTGCTTTACTGTACACATAAACTTGTCAGATTCACAAATGTTGTAATTAAAAATGTCCTCAGTTAACGTTTATTCTATAGTAATGTTTTTACAATTCAGAGTCAGAACATGCACACATTTTAAATGTTAATAGAGATCCAAAATATTTTGATAATTTCATCAACCGTAAGATTAGGCTACTTTCCACCAGCTTGATTTATTTATATTCACAATTAAAGGAAGGTTGTCTATGGAGAAACTTTCTCTTATCCAAGGATTTTTTTTAAAGCTTCAAGATCTCTAATCATTTATCTAATCTGAATCAGACATTCATACCAGGATGCTCAGAAGCTGTTAATTTAGCAAACAGTGCCCAAACTTTTAAATTCACTTAGTTTGAGTATTGTTTCACCTGTGTATATACATATATTTAATTATTTATTTATTGGAATTTTTAGTCAATTTCACATCTGCTTTTGTTTAACAATTAAAATAAAATTATGACACCCACTAAGAACAAAAATCCACTAAAAACAAAAATCCATTAAGTTCATAGAAACTTAAAGCCTGAGTCTAAGCTGCACTCGGGGTAATGTTCTTCAAACCATTTGTATGAGGGAGTTTTTAAAATGTTTAAATTTCTCAGTTGAGTTGCAGGACCTCCTTCTCCTGTCAGAAGAATTCTGAACATGTACAACAAGTTTTCTTTAAATAGTGACAGTCGTATCGTATCAGGCATTTCAAACCCATCTTGATCCCATCTCATTGCTATTCTTGAGCACTAGAACTGTATTTTTTTATTCATGTCAATTCTTGATTAATTTTGGCCCAGATTTTGCAGAGATTTTGTGCAAATGTGTAATTCCAAGTGAAACGTTGCATATTTCTTTTAGTGTGGTGTCTCAAACTGGTCTCCAACAGTCTCAACTCAAAATGTTGAATCATTGCATGCTAAAATGCAGACTACATTAAGGTTCAGTGTAACTCTGAAAATTGTATCTCATTTTATTAATATTATTAAATATGACTTTCACAAATTTCTTAAGATAATAAAATGTACCTGTTTGCACATGGTTTGGTCTTTTGCACGAGTATTTATAAAGAGTACAAATTAGGTATTAATAGTCTACATTTCTCATTTTGCAGCAAAATGTTACACTTGATGCTATCCTACAGGTAAAAATCTATTTTATCTTTGCTTATTGTTCAATGTATACATCTTATTTATGTAGTTCTCAAATCTAAATGCTAGCTGTTGGCCAAATATTCAGTTTTCTTATATATCGTGTGTGTTTGTCACTGCAGAATGCAACCAGTGATAACGCGGTTATACAACTCAGTGCTGTACAGGCAGCCAGGTTAGTAGACGTCACAACACGGCATGTACTGACACCACCTGTTGTACACACAGTAAAGTTTTATTCTTTGTGTGTTTTGTCAGAAAATTACTCTCCAGTGACAGAAACCCTCCCATTGATGACTTGATAAAGTCTGGGATCCTGCCAATTTTAGTCAAATGTCTGGAAAGGGATGATAAGTAAGTCTGTTACAAACGTGAATACGTGAATATTGTTGTTTTGTGTTTTGTAATCTGATGCTACTGCAGAAGGTTTCATGCTAACAGACGTCTTGCATGCACTGGTCTGTTTTCTGCTGTGTCCACATGTGAGTGTGGAGGCATGCAGGGCAGCTGGCTGCTCCTCTCAGCTCACGCCAAGTCACATTTATCAGCATTCCTGTCTCAGAGTTCCTCAATTCCCAGGACCCTGCGCTCACTGAGGGCAGACAGCGAATAGTTTAGTTAGACAAACTTGTTAAAAGAAACTGTTGACGTCTCACTGTGGTATCACATAATCAGTTTATGAAGAAAAATGTTTTTGTTTTTTGGCAGTGATGCTTGTATGTTTATGTATTAGGGGAAAATATTCATATCTAGAGCAGCCAGCTGATCTCAGATCCATCACACTTGTTTTGGCAAATGTTATTCTTCAGTTTCTAATGAAAACAATATTTTTGAAAATAAAAATATATGGCGAGTACAAATTTACCGTATTTTCCAGCGTATAAGTTGCTCCGGACTATAAGTCGCATTTATTATGCTTCAGTGCTGACATGTCATGTTTATTATGCATTTATTTAATGATTTAAACAGCTCACTGAGTGCGCACGGCAGGATTCGCTGCTGCAGTTCTTCGAAATTTAATAAGATTGACAATTAAAAACAATTATTTGTTTGAACAAATTCCATGCTCAATAATCCAGACATACAATCCAACAAGTTTCAGTCCAGACATCTGGACAGTGGGGCGTGCCAGAGACCATCTTAGCACCCACAGAACTGGTTTGTTCCACTTTGGAGTAAGCTGTTGGGTGAAGAATCAGTTTAGTGTTGTGCGTTTCCTTGACTGATGAAGCCCTCTGGATGGAAGGTGAAACGATTCGGTACCAAAAAAAGAAACTGTCCAGATGACCTGACTGAAAATTGTTGAATTATTTGTTTGCTCAACATTATAGCGAAGGTGTGTCTCAGTTCAACTATTCCTTAATAAATGCACTTTAATGGTCAAAACAGCTTCATGTCACCTGGGCGGCACCATCCATTCATCCATCTCCAGCGTTCCTCCACCTGCACCAGCCGAGTGAAGCAAGCACACACAGGAGGGCTCATTTCAGTTTTTAGTAATTTAAAACGTCATTCAAAAATTGTTATGAATATGGAAAAAAAATGTATATGAGTTGCTTCAGCGTTTTAAGTTGCAGGACTGACAAATCTATGTAAAAAAACAAAAACAAAAAACATGTGACTTAAGCCCTATTCACATGGAATAATCAAAGCTTGAGATTTAGCTGAAGTCTACAGACATCTTCCGGATATGATGTGCTGTGTGGTCATGACCGAGCCAGTCCATAATAATGTGCAGGCCGGGCCGGTCTCAGGCATTGATGCGGTTCTACGAATCAGCACAAAGAAAACTAAAGAATGTACAATATAAAATTGTGTTAATCTACTTGTTGAGGAGGCAGGCCCGACCAGCCGGTTTAAAGAGGTAAAAAAAAAAAAAAAAAACAGCCACGTTAAGCTCAGATGGACAACTCACTGGCTGTGAGCGTCCGCTCATCCATTGACCTGCTGGTTGAAATGGACTTGCGACCTTTCCAGGATGTCCCCCACCTCTCGCACAGTGTTTGCTGGACATGGGCACCAGCAATCCCACTACCTGAAAAGGAAGAAGCGGGTAAATATAATGGATGGACGGATGGGTCATGCGCATGTCTCCACACTTGCTGTCATCTGCGGTGAATGAAGTAGCAGCATAAAAGTCGAAGCAAAAAAAAAAAAAAAAAACGAAGTGAGCAGCATGTTCATTTAAAATAGCCTTGTTCTGTATTTTCCCACATGAGTTAACTTAAACAAAAACAAAACACACCTCATTACATGTCGGACCCTCCCCATTTCTGTCCAAGTCACAGAGATGCCTGTTCACATAGTATTATCACAGGACCTCAGAGCTCAGCAAAATATAGTAGGTAATTTGCGGGGGAATTTTCACTTTACAAATTACTAACATGGCCGATCCGCACAGGATTAACAACACTGACCATCTCTGTAATTATTACAAATAGCATGTGGTCCCTAGGTAAAACTAATCCCATGCGAATAGGACTTTATATGCCGGAAAATACGGTACCTAAATGTCTTCTTATAATGCATCTTTTTTGATTAAAGTAACTTGTTTTCTTTAAATACGTTAAAGTATGAATTTATATTAATGTATTTATTTTCTGTTTGACAGTCCTTCTCTTCAGTTTGAGGCGGCTTGGGCTCTGACCAACATTGCATCTGGGACGTCAGCACAGACTCAAGCTGTGGTTAAATCCAGTGAGTTGACCCTTCTCCACTGTAATCCCGTCAGTTTGTGTTTGTGCACGGTCTACAATTT
The DNA here is from genome assembly GCA_031762315.1 of Hypsolebias antenori. Taxonomy (NCBI): domain Eukaryota; kingdom Metazoa; phylum Chordata; class Actinopteri; order Cyprinodontiformes; family Rivulidae; genus Hypsolebias; species Hypsolebias antenori. Next base: position 26,163,592 of record JARVGS010000321.1, on the reverse strand, counting down.
GTCAGACTTTTTTTCCTTTTAATTTGGTTTCAAAATAAAAGTGGACTTTGATTTAATTTAAACTATGAGGACACCGTGACTGCTGTAGGCAGAGAAACTGAATTTTACTCTTCACATTTAGACATTTAACAAACTTACTGCTGCGTACAAGATCAGAGATTAAATTTTTTTTCAGTCAAAACATGTCAGGGTTTCTACACGGAACTGAAAGGTTTGAATTTTATTTTAAACATTCAGAGTTATAATTTTGTTTTAGAGCATTTTGTAAACCTAAGTTTTAAATGCTTTATAAGTGCAGATAATTTATGACGGATAGCAAAATTAAAAATGAGCATTGTTCTGACTATTTGAGCCTGGAAAAGTACAGAACTTTAAACTTAATAATAATGTAGTAATCCTGCATAGTATTTCATTCCGTTAGTGGCCAGCATGGCTGCAGGCTTGCATCAAAGTAAATATTTTGCAACTGTTGCTGTGCTTTTGCCACCTAAGGCAAAGCAGAAGCACACACTGAGATTCCAGTCCTGTAGTTTTCTGCTTTAAGAGAAGGACCAGTAGGTTGTTTACTGATCACTTTGTTGATTCCTCTACTTGGTCTGGGATGTTGTTGGTAGAAAGTTGTGACTCGGTCATAGTCTTGTTTCCTTTTGTTTCTGAATGTTCTCACACAACCAGTCACCTGGGGCAAAAATATGTGATTTGTTTATGTTTGCATATCCAGACGCAGTGCCCTTGTTCCTTCGGCTCCTACACTCTCCTCACCAGAACGTATGTGAACAGGCTGTTTGGGCTTTGGGAAACATTATTGGTGAGTTTCAACTTTTAGCAAAAAAAGTGTGAATCTAAACCCTGGGAGCATCTATCCAGAGTGATAAAGCTCTCTCTTGTTGCCTGCTCAGGTGATGGTCCACAATGCAGGGATTATGTCATTTCACTGGGAGTGGTCAAGCCTCTGCTCTCCTTCATCAACCCATCAATCCCCATCACCTTCCTCCGCAATGTTACCTGGGTCATTGTTAACCTCTGCCGCAACAAGGATCCATCTCCACCCATGGAGACTGTGCAAGAGGTGGGCGTGTCTGAGTACATGCTGTTTTATGCTAGACTAATCCCACCGTCAGTACGGGCTGTGTCACTGCATGTTCAGTTATCATATCAGCATCATCACATGCGACTTTTACTCCTTTTTTTGACGATTAGTTCAGTTTTGACAACTGTTTGCCTTCTTTTCTCCCTTTTGATTTTATTGGGTTTGTTCCATGTTTCACCTTTACTCACAGTCTTGTTTTCTTTGTCCACAGATTTTACCCGCTCTCTGTGTGCTAATATATCACACTGATATTAATGTAAGTATCAGACTGACGTGAGAATCCTGGTCATTGTGTTTCCTGGTGGCTATTACCGTATTTTTCAGCCTAGAAGTCACAGTTTTTTGCATAATTTGCATGCCCTGCGAATTATACGCAGAAGCGACATATTTTATAGATTTATTTTCCCACGTTTCTAAACCATTGTTTGGCTGAGATCTGACAGTTTTCATTAATTCTGACTGAAAATATTGAACACTGCCATTTTCAGCCGCTAGATGGCACTCAAGTAGTAAGGTATACCGTTGTGTCGCGTAATGGGTAACAGTGGCTATTAATGACACAATCGGCTTGCCATAGCCTGCCACAGTCGTCTGCCTGGAGCAACCGAATCAGCTTCATTTTGCTGCGCCACCCCGGCGAAATGCAGCTGATTTGACCATCAAAGTACATTTAATAAGGAAAAGTTAGACTGAGACACACCTTTACTATAATTTCGAGCAAACAAATAAATGTTCTTAGGTCTTAATCTTGTTAAATTCTTGTTAAAGTCCTCCCATTTGACAGCCAATCGATATTTGGCACAACACTGGCCCACATTTCCGAGTTGTCAGCGGTGACGTGTAACAAATGCGATGCGACAGCGGTGACATACAATAGCTGCGACGTATTTATGGATTTTTCCACTTTATTCGACATATTTGGACTGATGCGACTTATAGGGCAGTGTGACATGTATGGCGGAAAATACAGTATATGTTTGAAAGCAAATTGTTGCTTTTTGCCTTTTTTTCCCACTATTAATGCGATTATTATGACCCATGTCTTCAGATACTAGTAGACACGGTGTGGGCTCTGTCTTATCTGACGGACGGCGGTAACGAGCAGATCCAGATGGTCATTGATTCTGGCGTGGTTCCATTTCTCGTGCCTCTCCTCAGCCATCAGGAAGTTAAAGTTCAGGTAAGACCGTTGTTCCTGTTTTCATCAAATCTAGTGCCTCTGTAATCATGCATCAAAGGAATTGTAAATGTTTTCTCCCTTTAATTCTCAAAATCCAGACGGCAGCTCTGAGGGCAGTCGGAAACATTGTGACGGGAACAGACGAGCAGACGCAGGTGGTTCTGAACTGCGACGTTCTCTCACATTTCCCCAACCTGCTCACCCACCCTAAAGAAAAGATCAACAAGGTATCAGACCCTAAGCTTTAGTCTGTCGTCATGTCAGTTTTTGTTTTATCTGTACTTGCGATGACATTATTACTACCGCGATGGTGATGTTTAACATGTAGGTGGCATTAAATCCAGATGTAGCTGAAAAAAAGTTAATTGGTAAAATAATGAAGATGATTTTGATTGTTTGTGATTGGCTCGTTTGCAGGAAGCAGTCTGGTTTCTGTCCAACATCACAGCAGGCAACCAGCAGCAGGTCCAGGCTGTGATTGATGCCGGTTTGATTCCTATGATCATTCACCAACTGGCTAAGGTTTGTGCTAAATATAAGCATTGCATTCTCTGTTCTTTAAGGTCACTTCTCTACACACAGATGGAAGCAGATAGACATTTGCAAACGCATGTTGCTGTTAACTGTATGCATTCAAAAATGATGTTTTCTGTAAGATAATCAGCAAATGAAATGTTCCCAAGTGTGGGTTAGATGTTCAGTGTTCCCTGACAATAATGCTGTGGTTGTACATGTTAGTGACAGCCTGACTCTCCACAGGGTGACTTTGGCACTCAGAAGGAGGCAGCATGGGCCATCAGTAACCTCACTATCAGTGGAAGGAAAGACCAGGTGAGCTTTTTCACTCATTAGACATTTTGTATTTGCTTCCATGTACGAGATTGTTTACATGCTTCAAAACAGTTTCTTTACCAGTGCAGTCTTTAAGGTCTTTCATTTGTAAATGTTTGCTCCAGTTCTGCTTTTTGTAGGTCATAATAAACCAGCGAGGCTTGTTGTTATTTTTGTTTAATGAAAATTGATGTTTTCCAGACTGTAATGGTGCATTTGTGTTGGAATAAAGTATGAATGTGGTGTGTATGTATGGGTTTGTGTAGGTGGAGTTCTTGGTGGAGCAGAACGTCATCCCTCCGTTCTGTAACCTGCTGTCGGTGAAAGACTCCCAGGTGGTGCAGGTGGTCCTGGACGGCCTCAAGAATATTCTCATCATGGCTGGAGATGAAGCCAGTACTATTGCTGAAATCATTGAGGAGTGTGGAGGTTTGTTTCATCTACGTCTGCTCTTAGTTTTGATTGAATCTTTTTTATAATTTAGTAACTGTCAGAGCTGGAATCGCTGCTTTAAATGTTCTGTGTTTTGTTTCTTTTCAAGGTTTGGAGAAAATAGAAAATTTGCAGCAGCACGAGAATGAAGACATCTACAAACTAGCCTTTGAAATTATTGATCAGTACTTTTCAGGAGATGATGTAAGTTCATCTCACGTTTGCTGCTTTGCGCTGCCTCTTCATTCACATCTTGATGTGATTTTTCCAACATTTTTATTTTCCAGATTGATGAAGATCCCAGTTTGATCCCTGAAACCACTCAAGGAGGAACCTTCAACTTTGATTCAGCGCCCAACATGCAAACAAAGGAATTTAATTTCTAAAAGCCCAGGATTAGTTTCCACCAGTTGCACGGGTACTCTGTAGTTACCACAGACGTTCATCCATCTTCCCCAACAATCAAACCCGATACAGAAAGATCCTTCAAAGCATCTCTTCAAATTTGGAAACTTGCCACCGAAGGGTTTTCTCCTGTCCATCTTGGCACTGTGGGGTGTGTTTTCTTTTTTCTTTATTTAAATTTTTTTTTTCCTTTCTTTTTGGAGCAGAGCTACTCTTCATAGGAGTCCTGGTTTTTCAACAGGCAGCGCAGCCACCTGGCAGCCTGCACGAGGAGTACGGTCTGTGCTGCCAGCACATCTAAATATCACTTTAAAGGTAAAACCCGGAAGGAAGAACAAGCCTTCTTGGCAAGATTTCATTGCCAAACATTGAGTCTTTACAAAGACAAAAAAAGCACATTTTCAGACACAAACACATGTTTATGTATAATATATACACATTTATATATATAAATACACTTTTTGACACTTAAGATTAGTGTTGTAAGAAGCAGTCATATCACTTATGGGAGGAAATACTGCTGTTCGTAGTTTATTTTTGTGCTTTCCCCTCCCCTGGATTGTCTTCTGGTGTATATACACCTACACGCACAGACACTGAACTACAAGGGTGCACATGGTCACACTGATTCACAATGCCCATGCACACCCCATTGTAAAGAATTATTCTCCAGAGCTAAGCCATGATCAACTACAGACCCACCCCCGCCCCTTTCTGTCAGGTACAGGGACATGGAAGGGCTATAAGGTAAAACAAAATGAGGACTAATGGGACTTCTTACTCGATTACGTCACTTTTTTATGTTGAATTTTCAGACTTAAAAAAAAAAAAAAAATCTTCAAAAATGTGAAGAAAATGCCATATTTTTTGTTCAACACATAACTGCAAAAATCTACAAACTGCTTCTGGTTCAGAAGAGAAACTTTTTTTAAACGGATGTGAATACCCGTCACAATGGGGGGAGCAACCTCAAGTGAAGGCACAGAGACTTAAAGAGAAGAGGAACATGTCCCCTGTAGCGTTCATTCCCCCACTTTCTCTTGCTGGATGTGTTTTTCTTGCGTTCACTGCTCTCCGGTGTACTGGTTTGTCAGGACTCCCCTGTAATGTGAAAACTCTGGAGGGGACGTTTAACACGCCAAAAAAAACAAAACAAAACAACAAAAAAAAAGCCCAGAAATGCTCATTTGATCATAACTTTTAATTTTTATATTTTTATTTTTTAACCTCACTTTAAACTATTTCATGTTTCACCATCTGGTTGTGTCTGTGGAGCCTCTTTGTCTTTTTTTTTTTTTTTTTTTTTTTATAGTCTTATGCACACATTCAAGAGACGTAATGATGTCTGCTGCAGAACAGGACCTGAACCCATTAAAGACTAGACTTAAAGAGTACAGGTCCTGATTTTTACAATACTTAACTACTTTTGATGAAGAGCTCACATGTCATCACTCAGTATGAATAATTGTAAAAAAAAACCCACAATGTGCATCTCTCCTTTCCGTCTAATGAATATATGAATATATATATGTATATATATTTATATATATATATATATAAGCCTGTACAAAGCTGCTGCAGTTGACAGATGTATGAATAACTGTCAAAGATGGCAGGAAGGGGGCTTTCTGTTGAAGCAATATTTTCTTCTGTTTTTATTTTTGACTTGCCTATGTATTGTGATGACATGCTGATTATTCAGAATAGGCTGGGTTTATTGTTTTTTTTTTTTTTTCCTCTTAGTTGTGATGACGGCTCTTTAAAAAAATGTGCCGTCCCGTGTTCCTGTTGGTGTTTGGATTTGGGTTTAATGTGTTAACCTTTAATCCTGGCCCTAGCCTTGGTTTTGCAGACTTTATGATCTGCTAATTGGCTGCTAACTACACAGTGGGGGTTCAGAGAAGCGACGGGGGGCTTTAAATAATGGCTAGGGCTGTAATAAACACCCAAGACTTGTTTTTTTATTTTTATTTTTGGACGGGACACTAGCTAATATTACTGAACAAAAACTATAGAGAGGGTGTACAGTCATTAACTAGCCGTGTAGACCGAGCCACTTTAAAGATTTACAATTTTGTTGTCTTGTATCTGGATTGGATACAAGCTTATGTTTGCAAGATTTTTACTTGCTATTGAAAAGTTGTTTTAAACTAAAATGAAAGAAAAGCAACAGACAGCATTTTGGCCTCTGATTGTTTGTATCTTTTTATAAATTTTAGATTGAATTCCTCTCTTTAAGGTGGCTCATTGATGCTTTCAACTCTTGTGCATAATTAAAGACAGCGAGTTGAAAAAAATCGTTGTGCCTTTTTTTTTCCTTTCCAGCTAAAACTGAAGTTTACTGAATATAGTAAAAAAAAAAAAAAAAAAAAAAGAATCAGAGCAAAGTGGAGAATCTTCAAGCGGGAGATGTGGCTGCAGTAATTTGGATGGTCAGTGCTGCTCTGTCTCACTCAGACTAAAGTTTGAAATACACCGTTCCTTCCACTCATCTCCTTCCTCAGCACCAGAAACCATAACTGCCATAATTTCCGTTAAATTATTGTAGTATCCCTTTTTTTTTTCAGTCGCTCCTTCAGGACATCTGTTTCTGATTCTAACCAAAATAAAACCTGGTTAGCTGTTGGATGGTTGCTTGTGTTGTGATTTATGAATACCACCCTTCCCTATCCTTAACTTACTAGGTCATTGTTAGTAATGATTAACTCAACCTCCAGACTTTAAGGGTGGACTTTGTTGCAATAAAGTGCAGTATTTGATAAGAAACCCTCCCCTGAGAGGAACGGATGGATACCTGTCACCTTTCATGCAAGATTTAATTAAAAATCATCATATGATATGAAGGTATAGAATAATAGTAGTTTTGATCAAACCTTGTAAATGATCATGCAATACTGCAAGATCTGTTGGCATTCTGAGCATGTTAACACCAAAATGAGCTCATTATGTATAAAATTGAGTTAGTCTTTTTTTGTGTTTGCCACGGTCGGTTAGCTGTGGCAGCCATCTTTAAAGGGGTTGATTCCAAATGTTTGATTTCTGATCTCCCTGGTTGTTTTAGATCATTTAACGCTACACACAAACAACATGGCCTTTCAGCTTTGATCGCCGGTGCTTAATACTGCTTGACCTAAATCAAGAGCCCCATACTTACCATTGATTTGAAGGGGAATACCAAAGAATTCAAAGTGTCTTTTGTTGGCCTTGTTGCTGTTTTAAGTGCTCCATAAATAAAATGGTATGGTATGGTAACTGGAAACATGTTTCCTTGAGCAATGAAATTCTTACTTTGCTGTCCACAATGAACGCCAAGCATAGTAAGAAAAATATTTTAAAATAAAACCAAAAGGACCATCAAAGAGTAGCGTAGTTGAAAAAGCACAGCATAAATTGAAATTGAATAGAATTTTATTAATCTCCAAATAGACACTATTAACAATTAACTATTAAATTAACACTTTAATTATATATATATA
>JARVGS010000321.1:26099870-26116947 GCA_031762315.1 Hypsolebias antenori | reverse complement strand
CCTGACTTTTCCATTTGAAAAAAAAAAAAAAAAAGGGTGTGTGTGTGTGTGTGTGTGTGGGTGCGTGATTTTATTTCAGTGCCTCAGTTTTGACATCATTACCCAGATGCCATGGCAACAGATCTGAAGTGCAACAAAACACTTATAGAGCATTTAGCAGGACTCTGCACAGCTGGCCAACTATTTCAGATAGAAACCTGACACAGTCACTCCTGCAGCCCTGGCACACACACACACACATACATACATGTGAACATGTGTGGTAATGTGGTGCACGACAAACAGGAACTTTGAGAACTGTTATCTTCACACATTTAAAAATATAGTATGTGAACAAACTCTCCATAAACTTCCACAAACAGAATAAATACAAATAAATAAATAAATAAATAAATGTCATAGTATGTATATTAGCTGCAACGAAAACTAGAGGCCCAGCATCACATGTTGCTTTTCCTCTTTCATGTCTTTGTCTTGTGCTGAGAAATAACATGCACAGCTGTTTTCATCCACACGCTTCAAACATTATCAGTCCATTAAATGGCCGTTATTAGTTGTTATCATCCCCATATGTAGTGGTCAGACTGCCCCTCCTGTACCTCCTAGTAGGTTTAAAGGTACGTTGTTAGCGTTGATGATGATAGGCTCCGTTTTTAGTTTTGTTAGTGCTCATAATGGCTTCACGTGGTTAGGTTTAGAGTAAAGGGTCTGGCGTTAGGTTTAGGGTCTTGGTTAGGTTTAGGCACAAGGGTAGGTGGGTTAAGTTTAGGGTTGGTCCCTGGTCCTCCAGCTCCTGAGTGTTGTGGTGAGGCCAACCCTGTTCCTGATCCAGTGCTGATGATGACGACTCCTGTACTTTGACGCTGGACCATTGAAGTCTTGGTGAGACAGGCCCTGCAGACATGAACTCATCTTTGATCCGTTGTGGTTTCCAAGCCCTGGCTTGTTGGTGTCCTCCAGCAGATCCTCGCTCCTTCCTTTGTGTTGCTCCTGTGAAATCCTCGCCTGGAACCACCTGCCTCAGCGTTTCAGGAACCTCCTGTGTTCTACACAAACAGCAGCGGGTCGACCTTCCTAAAGCTTCCATCCTGCTGCTCTCCATCTAAACCATCTCTGTTCCTTCACTCCTGGAAATCTCCCCCCTCTTCTCTACGCTGCCCACCACGTCATAATCTGTAAGAAGGAAACATCTACTCTTCACCTGACATCCAAGATACTTACGCACCCTGCTCTCGTGTCGCTGCAGATTCATCCTGTGCCTCCACTAATACAATAAACTTCACTTAGCGTTTACCTGCGTGTTGATTTCTCTTTGTCCGTTTCATTGACCCTTTATTTATCCAGGTAGTCTCACTGAGCCACGAGAACTCATTTTCACTTTCACTTTCAGTTTGCATACTCTGGGTGTTAATCTGTTAATCTATGATAATTATGTGCAATCCGGTGTGATATTGTGAAACTGTGAGCTATTAGCACGTACATATGCATGTTAGGCTGATTGGTAACTCTAAATTGACCCTAGGTGTGAGTGCAACAGGTTCCTCTTGTAAATGAGTCCCCGTGGCTCAACGAGGCTAGCCTGTATAAATAAAGGTTGAATGAATGTATTATTTCTGCTTTCTTCTGCTAATGTAGGATTGTTCTTCCTTTTCAGCTAAAATTCAGCATGCCTTTTAGCTACTTTCTTTCAGCTATTTTTCAGCAAGTTCTTCAGCAATAAGCATTCACACTGCATTTTCGCAGGAAATGTAATTTCTCTAGTTTCAGCTGTTTTCAGATAAATTCAAATTTTTGTGCTAATTTCTGCTACTTTATGCCTAATTAACTAATTTATACTAACTTCAGATCATATGCTCCTTCCAGTTTATTTCTTAGTTCAATTTATTTCAGCAACTATTAAGCTGTTTGGTGCTAATTTGGGCTTTTTCAGCTAATTCCATGTTTTTGAGCTCGTTTCATTTCTCTCAGCTTCCGTCTGGTAGTTTAAGCTTTTTTCTGCCTTTTCAGCTACATTTCATCTATTTTTTCTAATTTCACACTTTTTTTAACCTAATTTCCTAACTAATTTGCTCAGTTCTGCTTATTTAAACCTAATTCAGCAATTACTGGGTTTTTTTTATTTCTTGAGCTAATTTAGGCTTGTGCTTCCATTTCAGCTAAATTTCAGAATGCTTTTTAGCTAAGTTCAGCTGTTTTTCAACAAGTTCTTCTGCAATAAGCATTGCATTTTTGTAGGAAATGCAATTTCTCTAGTTTCCCTCTGTCTCCTTACAGGCAGGACAATAATCCTCATAAAAACATGGATATAATTGTTTGACTGTGACATTCTGCCCAAACCTAAACTCATCTGTTAATTTGGATTTTTTTAACAGAAAATACCCGTAATTGGTCTAGCTTCATATTTACTTTGTTTTATTAATTTTATGCATAAATGTAATATCAAAAGAGTCTGAAATTTTAACATAATTAGCATATTTTTTCCTTTTAAATAGGCTGTGTCAAAAATGTTATTAGTGTAAATCTGAAAACACTCAAACCTTAGATGGATTGGCTTCGCTAGACTTCCTGGAAGACCTGGATAGTTTACTGGACCCTTTTGCAGAATCAATACTTTCTGGTAAAACAGGGCAAAATCCTATAATTATATTTTGATATACTGTATAATAAAAAGTAACAAGAGACATGCGGAGGTGCTCACTTACCTTCTTCCCTGTGATTTAAACAGTACAGTCTGCATGAATAAAACACAAAAACTTCTTTAAAAAAATGTCAAACATTTTCCTAGAATTGAATACTATATTTTTAAATGTCAAACTGACCCATATTTTTCGTTTTTTTTATCTTGAAAAGTTCTGGCTCCCTCCTCAATAGCACAAGGGTAATGGAAAGACTTCTTACAGCGTCTCAGTTCACACCCAGAGGTGCCGCCTCTTTTCTTACACCAAGGACAAACCTAAAACCAACAAACGAGAAACAAAAATTAAGGTAAGCCCAGCACATTGATTAGGTTTCTGTAGATCTGACAATTTTAGAACTACTGTACTTACCAGTTTGCGTCCTCGGCTCACCTCCACCTTCACGTCTTGAACGGAAAAACCAAACAAGTCATCAAACTGTGGTGTGTTGCTACAAAAAATACCGGAGGAGAAAAGCTGGGAAAACATAATTTTTTTTTTTTTTTAAATGGCACTGGCAGAGAAAGATAAAGCTTTACAGCTGCACAATATATTGAAAATTTACTGTCACTGCAAATATTAAGGTACGCAATATTAATACTGTACTGCAAATAAGTGAAACACCTTGCAGACAAAAAGTGCATGCCAAAAATATATATTTGATCAGTTGAAGCTCTGCTGCATTACATGCCCATACACAATTTAGATGACAATAGCTAAATTAAGAGTGTTATGAATTTGAGTAATGGGGGAAAAAATGTGGTAAAATTATTTACAACCAATAATAAACAATACCACAACTGCAATAGCCAGCTAATATCAGGGAGTCTACTTTACAATGCATTACGACACATAAAAACAAGTTCAAATGTGAACACAATTCAATACAAAGCCAACAAACAATAATAAAAAAAAATTTAAATGAGTCATTACTGTATGGTACATAAATGTCCGTCTGTAATCTGGTCATCAGGGCCTGCAGATTTCTTAGAATCTAGACCTTTTAACAATTTATTAACCTCGCTAACCAAAAACAATGACAATGAAAAGGTGTGGTGCTGAGGATTGACTTGTAGGAGAGATCTGATTTGTAGATGTTTGGCTTAAAGAAGAAGTAGATGATTTTCCATTAGTAACTGTGGAAAACAAGGAACTAGAAGCGACAAAATGTCTACTGAAACAGTTCAGGATCTCCTGCTTATTTGACACAGAATTAACCACCACCAACCTAAACAACGCTGAGGTGGAGCAAGTCAGCAGGTTCAAGTTCCTTGGCGTTCACATTACTGAGGATCTGTCCTGGACTTAACACAGACACTGTCGCCAAGAAAGCCTGACAAAGACTCTACTTTCTAAGAAGATTAAAGAAGTTTGGTACAAACACCAGCATCCTCACAAACTTCTGTAGGTGCACCATTGAGAGCCTGCTGACAGGCTGCATCACAGGGTGGTACAGGAACTGCACCAGTCAGAGAGCACTACAGAGGGTGGTGCAAACAGCAGAGGACATCACTAGTAGCAGTCTCCACTCCATCCAGGACATCTACCACATTCGATGTCTGCGTAAAGCACGCAGCATCATTAGGGACCACACCCACCCAGCACAAGGACTCTTCTGTCTACTACCCTCAGACAGACGATACAGGAGTCTGTCATCATGTACAAAAAGACTAAAGGACAGTTATTATCCACAAGCTGTCAGATTACTGAACTCTTGATAAAAACATTGAACAACTGGCAATAACATTGCACCAAGTCACATCTGTGACAGGTAATATGACTAATATTAACTTGTGACAGCTAATATGTTTATTGCTTCTGCACTATGTGACTGTATCATGTATGATACAGTACCTATGTATCTACCTTATCATCATAATTCATCCTCAGTGTCACTACCTGTGCATTAATCTGTAACACAACCTGTGTAGTAAAATCAGTTCTTCTCATGCTGAGCATTTCATTGTACTGTTGACCTTGTGTTAACCTTGCACATGACAAACACAACTTGAACTTAACCAGCACATGTCTGCTAAGAAATACTAAATAGATCTAAAACATTGATTAACTGCATTATCACAAGAGAGAAAGAAAATAAGAATAAGAATGTAAAACTTAATCTTTGTCAGTGATATAATTTGATCCACACAAAGAAAACCACAGTATTTTACTAAATTTTGCTGGTTAAAAAAAGTTTTTCAATAGTAGTTTCCATCAGTTAAAATAATTAATTACTATATAATTATGACGATTATTGATTGCAATTCTTTATTCAAACTGCATGTTTAGTGCAACATACAAGTCTTTGCTTGCCACTTACTTTAAAACAAATTCCTCAAAGTTAACTAAACACCCATTTGCTGCAAATGTCGGCAAGAAGCTACTGTTTCGAAATCAAGGGGCAAACTCAAAATATACTGTATATTATAATATTTTGCTGAATGTCGATTTATGAAATTTAGCGCCAGCATTTTTAACCCTTAACGCGCCTAGCGATATCCGGTTAGCTCGTTGTGTCTGCATCGCTCACCAAACAGTTCTGGTGGGCCGTCACATCCTCTTTAGTGGATAACGGTCCGGTTATTTTAGTCTCTTCGGACCGCTGACACAGAATACAACAAGCTCTGCCACTGAGGCTCATCTCTGTCGACTAACAGGCTCACACAAGGAGCTTTTGTGCTTCTCAGCCTCTTTTCTATCCGCCGCAAAAAAATCTACTTCCTGGTTTGCGTCCCTCACTTATCCAGTTCACGTCCGGTTGCCAGATAGGAAATGACGAAATGTGCCGTCTTTTTAACACTTGTGGTGAGGAGTGGAATGCATGCATCAACATGAAAGCAGAGTCAGAGTGATTAAATAACACATTTTATTAAATCACTACTTGATGACTTCATGCTTTCTCAACAAAAATTAAGTCATAAGCAAACTAATCTATTTGTTTGCAGGATAATTGTCAGAAAGATATTGTTTAGATTTTTTTCATAAGTAATGAATTACTAACATCTTACCTGTTTCAGATAGGTCTTTTGAACCATCTTAGTTTGGATAAAATACTTTAGTTCTGATTGAGTTAACAAGCAAACCATTAATCCAAGCAAAAAAGTCATGTGAACAATATTTTAGAAAACATTACATCATGGACATTTTTGAATTGCACACTATACATGGCGTTTCATTGTTATTTACAATCTTCCTTAGATAAATTACATTACTAATTTACTTTTAATGCAAATGTTTTTGTTCAGTGCCCTGACACTACTTCTGTTGTGACTTGGCACTATAACATAAACTCAATTAAACTGAATTGAATTGAAGCACAAAAGGCAGCAGCAGGTAGCACTTTCAGTGGAGTCTGTTTCACTTCTAAAAAATAATTTCACACATTTTATGCAAGAATATTTGTGTAGTGTGAAACTGACAGAGGTTGGAAGGTTTAAGAAATTTAGCACTAAGGAACTACTATGAATTCGTTTGACATTAACGTTGTTTTAGGGTGACATTACTGTAATCAACTTTGTTCTTGGCCTTGCTTAGCTGTTAGCACATTAATCCAAGAATTAACTCCATTTTTCTGAAGTGAGGTATATAAATAGCTGTTTATACAGCAAATAAGATATCATTGGTTTAAATCCTTTCCAAATAGACAATTTCAGTGGATGTAACCAGGTTAGTTTGGTCTTTTAAATTATTATTATTATCTGGCAACCAATCTTGCAGCTTCCTTTGCAGTTTTTGTTGGATAAAGTTTGTGTGAAAATTGACCAGAAACACAGGCAATAATAAATCAACAATACAGATTTAATTATTACTTTGTTTATGTAAAAAAAAATTAAACAAGTCACCAGGTAGTGACGACACCATACTCACTGTACAATAAAGCATCTTCATTAACAAACATGACACTTATTAATGTGCACTATCTACATTCAGAACATTATTCCTTCACAGGGAATAAGTTAGCACTATACAGCGGTTTCTGATTCTTCACATCCAGAAACATTTGTTTCAAGTACGAAAACCCATAAAGAGTTGGACCATGATGACGTGAAAGGAGGAAGATTCACACAGAGTCTAGACGGGTGCCGGCAGAACAAGTTTTGAAAAAGACAAGATGACATCAAACAGACAGAGGGAGAGGAAAAACAGCAGGAAATGGAAGGAGGAGCAGGAAGTAAAATTGTGGATGAATACAAATTAAATTAACATGAACAGAACAGGTCAAACTGACAAATCCAAGCTAAACAAGCTCCACATGTTTATCTTTTCCTCTTATAAACATAGTAACAGTTAAAATTGAAGAAATGGTAAATGAGCATAGATGAATGTAAAGACGGTTCTCTTCATTAAAACTTTGGGGGGTTTTTGTAACGTGTAGATGTATTAACTGAGATCAGTCCTGCTGGCCCATCCACACATCTGTTATTTGATCATAATAATACCCAGAGAAGACTTTTACTAGAAAATCTCGTTACTTTACTGTGAGTACTGTTATTTATCTGCCGTATACCTTTGTTGCACAATGACACAACAGTTGGCTCCAAAACATTTGTCTAATATATTGTGGATGTTCATGATAAAAACAATGAAAAAATACAGATTTCTGTGCAAAACGTCTATAAGCACTGATGTTGGCGGCACGACACAGACACAGCCGTGTGGCACATGATTCAGGAGGAGAGGTGCTGACAAGTTCAGGGTTTGATGTCCGAGAAGTTGGTGTAGGTCTCGCTGCAGCTGGACGATGTGCTGAGGTTCCCGGAGCCGCTGCCTTCTGTTGGAAACACAAACACTGAAGGAGTTTGCTCAGATGCAACAGCTGAGCGATGATTCAGATTTTTTTATTTATTTTAAATACCTGAGCTGGTGAGTGACTGACAAGACTTGGATTTTCCAATGAGGGCGATGAGATTAGCAGCAGGTATCCAGCCTTCATGTGATGTGTTCAGGTTACGGACAAACCTAGGTGCAAAGACACAGTTAGTTAAATGACTGGGGGTATTTTTTGCTGCAAATTCATAACATCTGATCTGAAATTAAATCTATAAGCTTTTATGTTTGGTGTGAGATATTTGAACCCATTGCAGTGATTCAGACTGTGTGACACAGTTTAAATCTGCCACTAAAAGTTGTGTTTCGATAATTTACCTGCAGTAACCAAGATCTTTTAAAGTAGGGTTCTGAAAAGGTTGTGAACAGATAAAAATCTCTTGAAAATAACTCTTTGAAACCCCTGGTTTTGGAGAAAGTTTCTTATGACCAGCTTGCTGCAGAACTTCCAGTGCAGACTGACACACGTGTGGCAGGAGAACCGTGCATGATGTTACACTGCAACAACTGTGTAACACAAAATCATGCAAAAGATTTGTGTTGTTTAGGACTAATGGCTCCGCTTAGCTGTTAGCTTGTTCGTTTGATCAAAGTCTATTTCTTAAACGAAAGCTATTCAAAAACTATGTACAACACGGAAAAGTAAAAAAAAAAATATTTACAGAACTCTTTTCAAAAATCATTATTACTGTATTGCTTTAAAACCAGTGTCTGACAGTTTATACGTTTTGTTAAATGCTAAATAAGTAAAATGAAAAAAAAAATCTACCTTTTAAAATGCAGTACAAAATTAAATTGTACCATTCACAAGAAAATTCCTGCTCATCTTTTGTATTCTGCAGCATTGAACTTATAAAACTAAAAGCAGAGTGAAAACTGAGAGTTTAATCTCTGCATGTAGCCTGAGAACAACAAGGCTGTGTAAGACGTGCAAGAAACAAAGGTGTCTTCTCACCACTGTCCGTCTTCTCCCTCCTTAAGCAGCTGCACCGTGTCTCCGCTCTTCACCGAGAGCTCTTGATCACCTCCCATCTCGTGGTCAGACGTCACAGTGTATTTACCGGCACGCTGTTAATAATCACAATTAGAAGCAGACGATGCGGTCAGAACAGAAAATCAGCAACCTCCGAGAAAATCTATAGCGACAAAATAACTGAAATAAATAAAAAGGGTTAAGTAATGCTGATATTTGGAGGGAAGCCACAAAGAAGCTAAAATAAATTCTAGGACTCTTTCCCCACATGTGATCACAAGAATATATGTTTGTCACATCGACTCACCAGCTTCTTGGTGTTTTCATCTTCTGGGTCAGAGTTGAGAGGATCCTCAGCGCTGGAGTAGTCCTCATGCTCCTCCGAGGCGTCCAGAGACACAGAGTTCTTATTCCATCCTGAACAAAAGAGCCAAACACACATTTAAAGTTTAAAGCTTCAGCTGCTGTCCTGGCTGACATATAATCTGTGAACTGCTTTCAAGAGAATAAAGGTCCCATGAAGATGTAATCAATCATGTCCTCAGCTACAAGCAAAGAGAGATGTGGAAGGTGGCATGCATGCTCAGGTTTCAGAGATCAGGCAGTTCTTCCTTCACAAGTGGAA
The DNA here is from genome assembly GCA_031762315.1 of Hypsolebias antenori. Taxonomy (NCBI): domain Eukaryota; kingdom Metazoa; phylum Chordata; class Actinopteri; order Cyprinodontiformes; family Rivulidae; genus Hypsolebias; species Hypsolebias antenori. The sequence continues at coordinate 26,107,847 of JARVGS010000321.1, read as the reverse complement.
TAATCTATGATTTTCACTTGCTTTGAAAGGAAACTAGTTTATAGTGAAACAGTGGGTTGACACATGAACACGCCAGCGCCCGGGTACCTCTCCACTTTGTCTGTAAGAGACTCGAGGTGCTGAGCCACCTGGCTCTGGTCAGGTGGAGAGGAGAAGGACCTGGATTTGAGGAGCACGAGGCACAGCTGTCACTCACCCTGGTAGCTCTGGCTAATCCAACTACAACCGTACCTAATCTTAATCTTAACCATGAAAGAACAATGATCAGCTAAGGTGAGCTGCTAAACACGCTACCTTTGAAGCCAAATGGCGTGGGATCACTCTGACGTTTCGACTTGTGATCTGGGCTGGTGGGAGAGGATCCTACCATCAAGAAAGAAAGGGACAGAAGAAGAGAGATATTAAGGAATGAAAGGCAACACCACAGGAATATTATAATGAAAAGATAACACAAACAACAAAACTTTAGTGGTTCTCAACACTGGTCCTTGAGGAACACCATCCTGCATAGTTGTTCCTCTTTTCCACCACACCTGATCGAGTGGTTTAGTTCCTTCCTAAAGTTGGTCAGAAACCTGTTAATCACCATTTCTTACAAATCAGGTGAGTAGGAGCAGAGGAACAATTAAAAAAAGCAGGGTGGTGTTCCTCAGGGATCAGAATTGAGAACCACTGGAAACATGAAGGGTGAGGAAAGACAAGTGACAAAGGAGGAACACGACTTTAAAAATTAGATCAAATAAATTTTTTGAAGTGGGGCTCTGTATTAAGCTTGTAAATAATTATTGTCTTACCTGTTGTAAGGTATTTTGTCAACTGGGCTCATGTAAAGTACAACAGGTATTACTTGGTTACACAGAATCCCATTTCAGAAGATTTGATTTATTGCTTTAAGAAGAGCTTTGACACAACTGAGGAGTTTCGACAACACAAACCTTTTTCATAGAAATTATTAGAGAAGAAGCAGTCGCAGAAGCATTAAACTGCTAATTTAGAGCATATGAGATTATAATGATTTATTGCCATATTAATTACTCATTTAGTCAAGTCATAAAACATGCTGTGAAAAAGGCTGAGAAAAACTGGGGTCTAGAGCTGCGCAATACCTGATGATGGTATCGTTATCATGGGTAAAGTGTACCGTTTGTCATCAGAGGATGTGGCTTCTGTGGATACACATGTATTAAAATTATATTTGTGAGCATTATTTTCTATCTTTATTTAGTTCATAAAGTAACCAGTCATTGCCAGGACTACTTGTTGGTAAGAAGGGTGTCATTTCATGGATTAAAGTCTGAATAAATTGTTTACATTTTAAAGCTTGGCTTTAAAAATTACATTTTGATACAACGACTTGCTGTTTAAGAAAATGACAGTGGGCTGCAGTTACCTTTCTGAGCTTTGAGGTTACTGAAGCCCTGTAAAGTAAAGCGCTTTTTAGTCACAGCAGCTCTGTCTGAGGTCGGGCTTGTCACAGCCTCACCTGACCCCCAGGATAAACAAGATGGAGGGACATACAGAGGGAAGGAAGGAAGTTAAAGAAGAGGATAAAGTCAATAAAGAGGGAAGTTGTTGGAAAACAAAAAGTTAAGATAGAGAATACACAGTACAAACATGACGAGTTCCCAAACAAGTTCCTCTGTTCCTTCAGTTTACTCACCTTTTTCTGGGAGCTTTGGTGAGGATGAGGAAATGACATCGGAGCTAAGAGGTTCAACTTTCTTCTCCTCTCCCTTTTTAAAGCTCTTCTGACTCATCTTGAATGGACTGCAGACACACAGAAGCAGCAGCCTCAACAACTCCAACAACTGTTCCTGGTGGTTCCCCACAGCTCAGAGTTTGAAGGTACCAACATTAATGACCCATTTAAAGTTTAACAGTCACTTGTCAGACTTCTCATTCAAACCATGACAGGATAAATCAAATGGAAATATTGTTTACCTGAGACTTACAGGTCCACTGGGTACAGGTGGGAACTGAAACACCTGGTCTGGCGCCCTCTGCTGGCTGGCTTTTGAAAAAAAATTATAAACATGTCAACATGACACTTTGTATTGGGTGCCAAAGTTACACAGTCAAAAATTAACAGCAATATTTTGGTTTATTTTGCCTTTCATAAAGGAAAAAGGTTTATTTTTCAATGTCATATTTTCACCATGTTATTCATACATTTATAAATGTCATAGTTCCAAAATAAAAAAAAATCAGCTAAATATTTAGTTTACAAACTAAATACTTGACTTGCAAGGTAACTATTCATTTAGCAAGCTAAATATTTAGTTCCTCACTAAATATTTAGTTTACAAACTAAATGTTTATGTCCAAGCTAAATGTTTAATTTCCAAATTAAATATTTAACTTGCAAGCTAAATATTTAGCTAGCAAGTTAAATCTTTATGTACGACCCAAATATTTAGCTGGCAAGTTAAATCTTTATGTACGACCCACATATTTAGTTAGCAAATTAAAGATTTATTTTGGGGATTAAATGTTTAGTTTGAAAAATAAATACTGAGGTCTGAGCTAACTATTTAGTTAGCAAATTAAACATTTAGTTTAGGAATTGAATGTTTAGCTTAGAAATTAAATGTTTAGTTTAGAAATTAAATATTTAGCTTGGACAATAAACATTTAGTTTGGAAATTAAATGTTTAGTTTTGAAAATAAATATTTAGCTTGGAAATTAAATACTTAATTTACACATAAATGTTTAGTTCATTAATTAAATATTTAACTTGCAAATTAAATATTTAGTTTGTAACTTAAACATTTATCTTGGACATAGACATTTAGTTTGTAAGCAAAATATTTAGTGTGGAGCTAAATATTTAGCTCGCTAATTAAATATTTAACTTGCAAGTTAAGTATTTAGTTAGTGAACAATGACATTCATAAATGTGTGAATAACATGGTGAAAATATGACTATTAAAAAAAAAACATTTTTTCTTATGAAAGGCTAAATAAACCAAAATATTGCTGTTAATTTTTGACTGTGTATCTTTCCAAACGGCACCCCATACGTTTGTGGCCACATAATTATTGTCATGAGTTCAGCCAAAGTATAAGTGCCCATGTTTCTATACAGAGAGTATTTTTAACATAAACACTGACTGTACTGTAGTTTTTATCCTCTCTGTACCTCTGCACGCCTCCAGCTGGGTTGTCAGAACCTTCCTGATCTCATTTACCCAGGTGGATTTTACTTCAGCTGTTGGTGCCTGCAAAGAAACATACATACACTAATTTTCAATGGCTCAACTTAAACTGGGTTATTTTTAAATCACTCTTTGCATGTTTATTTTACCTGAACAATATAGACCTCTTCTCTGGAGTTGCACCAAATTTCAAACTTTTTGTTGTCTCCCTTTGCATTCTCTGTAAAACCCAATGCATCCATCTGCTCCCAAGTGACACAGAGAAGCATAAAGCAGTCAGTAAAAAAGGAAGCTAAAAGTAGGATGAGAATGGTACTGGAGCTCACACTCAGGGACTGTTTGAAGCTGTATGAGGGAGCTTTCTCGTAGCCCTCCCCGTTCTCCTCCCTCTTCTTACAGAAGAGCAGGGCCTTCTCGTGGAGGAAGAGGTGCCTCTGCATGGGCTTGAAACGAGCCAGGTCCTTGACTTTAGCGTGACCTTTCTTGTGCTCTGTCCAGACGCTGAATGACCCTTGCATGAGGAGCTTACCCAGTTCACTCAGGTTGCCCTGAGAAAGGAAAAAAGACAAGACATGAAAAAACAGACCGACCGTGTCCTAAAACTGTGAGTGAAAAGCACTGATTTCAAACTTTTTCTGTGTTATGTATCATCTGGAATGAATATTCTCTCTTATGATGGATCTGAAATCAATTAACCAATAATTTAAACAAGTTTCAGCTTCAATTCAAGAGTGTTAGCGGAAATGTTGCATCACTAATTCAGAAAGTACAGCCTTGTTTTGATTGGTCACATCCTTTTCCCAACTAATGAAACGGTGCAAACTCAGATTATTTTAAGCTCAATTTATTCCCTTCAGATGCTTTGAATCTGGATCCTCCAACACTTAACAACATTTGTCTGGACCACAGTGACGCAATATTAACATGAGACGTTCATTCACCAACTGGAATCAACTTCAGACCTTTTACTACTTTTCTGCTACTTCTCAGTTTACGAGAACGGTACAAGTTTATGGAAATTACATCTGAAATAGTTAATGCTTTTATTAAATTTTCTGAATTACAGTAGAAAGTTTACACCTAAATTGCATTCATATTTATATTTTAACCCACTGTGGTAGGCTTTATTGATATTTTATGAAATGTTTACACATATTACATTTTCTACATGAGTGCTTCCAGTCCAAATGAAAAATATTCATATAGTTTCATATTTTATCATTTATGGAAGTGATCTGTTTGCATCATAATGAACAAATAACCATGATGCTACACTTTCTGATGCAACAACAATGACTTTTATCAAACAATCATGTTCTTACTTTATACTTAGACAAAATGCTTTCTTGCTGGAAACAGAGAAAATCTAACATTACAATATTATATTAAAAAAGCCCCTACCTGCCTCTTTGTATTCTTCTCAAAACAATTGAAGTTAAATAAACACAATACCGTATTTTGTGGACTATAAGGCGCACTTGAAATCCTTTAATTTTCTCAAAAATCGACAGCCTAATAATCAGATGTGCCTTATGTATTCTGGTTGTGCTTACTGACCTCTGATCAATTTTATGTGGCTATTGTGAATAAGTTGAATAAAGTTTGACTTATGACTGTTTTATTTTGCTTAATGTGCCTTATAGTCCAAAAAATATGGTACTTTTTTTTTTCCGAGTTAAGACGCTTTAGACCTGTTTGAATCTCACCTCATATCCTGTGATAGCAATGAGGTGCATGGAGTCGTTGACAGCCTTGAGGATTCCCAAGATGGACGCCAACGCCTCTTGCAGGTCGTCAGTCCCGTCGCAGCCCTTACTGTACTTCAGCATTTCCTGTAGTCAGGAACACCCAAATGGGAATCTCACATCAAGTACAAAAAAAAAATACACAATTACTTCTGAAGAGTTCAACGAATGAATTCATACCTTTAGCAGCAGCTGATATTTGGTAATCCTCTGAACCGGCTTCAGCAGATATGAATCTAAACCCAGCTTATGTTCCAGCTTTTTCTGACACTCCTGAAGAATCAAGAACGTAAAACTGCATCAGACAAAACCCAGCGTTAAGCTGATTTATACATGTCGTGCTGATTTGGAGGATCACTGACCTGGAAGAAGGCACAGTCTGAACACTGCCTCCAAAGGCTCTCAGAGCGAGGTTTGTTGTGACAGTACTTCTCATAGATCTGCAGGTCCGTCATCTGAGCCGTTCACGAAAAGTTTTAGTTTCTATATTGTTAAAGACAGCAGCTCTTTGCGGTGAACATCATGAATAACTCACCCTCTCCAGAAAGCACCGTCCGACTAACTCTGGACAGTCTGTGTACTGCTCCAGCTCCCTCAGAAAAGTTCTGGAAAACAAAGGATGCTCGTTGAAACAAAGAAGCATTTTATGAGACTTTACAAATGTCCCTTCGTGGCAGGCTCTTTCACCTTTTATGAAAGTGGTAAATTTCTGTCATGTTGCCGAAGAGAACCTCCTTTTTGTTTTGCAAACTCGCAGGAATAAGTGGAGTCATTGCAGGGTTATCCATCTCTGAAGCGTATCCCTGTAATGACAACCGAATAAAAACGTGTTTCTAAGACGGGTTAAAACAGATACCAGGCAGGAACCCATCGGTGGATTATAGAAACACCTGTAGTACGCAGAGAAGCTCCTCCACGTAGGCTCTCTCAGTTTCCAGCAGCTCGTTCATGACGTGGCTGCAGACACAACAAGATGAAGGACTGAGCATGGAGCTATACATAATGAGTTAATGGTTTTCACCCAGCTCATTGAAGTTTGGGCACAGATGAAAGAGCTGCTGCGCTCACCGCCTGAGCACAGCCAGGTTCTCCTCCTCCTCCGACAGAGATGCATGTCTGCTGTTACCGTCTTCATTCTGACGTTTCCACAAGCAGAGATAAATAAATCTGATCACTTTGATATTCCACAGACACAAACATGCAGGCGTGAAAACCACTGCGATACATACTTTGTCACAGCTGTTGCTGAAGCCGTACTTCTCCTGCTGAGCTTTGTGCGCTGAGCGAGAAGAAACAATCACTTCCGTGTTATTACACATGAGGAAAATGACTTCTTGGAATTTATTTACAGACATCAGTTTGACCAGAAAAAAGACTATTAAGGCTGTTACCAGAATTTTTTTTATTAATAACCAATGTCTGTGATGATGTGGGGACATAATAGTACATGTGGCATTGGAGGACATGATGCTCAGGCATTTATTCAACATTTCTTTTAACCAATTCAAGAACATTTCTTCACAAGTTGTTTTTTCCCCAGCAGATCAATGTCAGATCGAATTATAACAATGTGGTTTCAATGACACAAAATATGTGCGCTTGACTTGCTTTAATAACACCTAAAATAAGTGGCACTTAATAAGGAAGACAACAGAAGACCTTTGAGAGGTGGACGTCACAGACTCTTCTAACAAAAGAGCCATTAGGTTTTATAATTTCCAAATAACATTAAAAAAAGGAAGGTAAAGTGAAAATGAAAGACAATGTACTCATTGAACAGACGGCTCTTTTTTCTGTCAACAAACACTATGATGTTAGTGAAGACCTTGAAAATTACATTACTACCATATTTTTCACTTTATGAGTCACACCTTTCTGCATAAATTTGCAAGTCCTGTGACGTATACACTAAAACGATTAATTTAGGTTTTTCCCCATATTTATAACCATTTTTTGGCTGAGATCTGACGATTTAATTCATTCTGACATGGAAAATATTGAACACTATTTTCAGCTGCTAGAGGGCGGTCGACTAATATGGAAAGTCAAGTGTCTCATTAATACGGTAGGTAAAAGTGGCTATTAATGAGACACTTGGCTTGCCATACCAATCCACATTTGTTTCACTCCCGAACTCCTGGAGCAAATGTCAAATCAGCTGCATTTCGCCACGCCACCCAGGTGAAATGCAGCTGATCCATTAAAGTGCATTTATTAAGGAAAAGTTCAACTGAGACACACTATTTCCATAATGTCGAGCAAACAAACAATTGTTTTTAGGTGGGTTTTTTTGGTGTGTGTGTATTAAATTGTGAAGAAATGCACAGCGAGTCCTCCCTCTGCTCACTCCAGCAGCCGCAAATCAATTTTTGAATTGCAGATGATTTTACTGCCAAAGTGCATTTATTAAGGAAAAGTTAAACTGAGACACACCTTTGCTTTGATTTCGAACAAATAATAATTATTAAGTGCTAATCTTGTTAAATTCTTGTTAAAGTCCTCCCGTGCACGCTCCTGCAGCGCCATTTAGCCGCCAATTGATATTTAGCACACCGGCCCACGTTTCTGGGTGGTCAACAGTAGGGGTGTAACAACTGATTCAAATCGATACATTGATTAAATGATTAACGATTCAATTATATCGTGGCAAAACTAAAATATCGATTCATATCATCATCTTTAAAATACACTGTTATTTAGAAATTCCCAAGGCATGACTGTGTCACTATTTCCGTACGCGGCTGCGCTCTGCGGCCGCGCTCTGCGGCCGCCTCAGCAACATGGCAGACGAGGTAGACAACACAGAAAATGAAATTCACTCTCCTGCTGGATTTAAATCAACACTGGAAATATGTTGATTCCAACAGAACGTCTCAACAGACAAACTCATGTCGTATGCAACAGGTGCCAGTGTGAGTTCAAATACCTCGGGAACACAAGTTTGTCCGTTCACCTGAAGAAGAAACACGGCATTGATAGCCATGTTATGTAAACTCAACATCTATTTTTGTTTCTTTATAACTGAAAGGTCATCAGGGCACTTTTAAGTTAACTGGTTTAAAAAATGCACTTAAAC
>JARVGS010000321.1:25963194-25979690 GCA_031762315.1 Hypsolebias antenori | reverse complement strand
TGGGGGGGAGCTGTAGAGCAGGAATGGAAGGAATTGTCAGTAGGAGAGGCATGGTACTGATGGAATGAGGAGGAAGAGGAAAAAACTGACAGTTTTATATTTTTGGCTCAGTCTTTTAAACTTTGAGTATATTTGTAATTTTTATTCTCGGTCATTATCCCGTCCTCTGTGTTGCCTCTGTCGTTACCGCTCTCCTCCCTTCCTCCTTTTGTGTGTCTGTGGTTGCAGGCGGCTTTTGAAACATGGCCACAAGCGATTAATCATTGATGGATCTACCCGCACCCCCCCCCCTTTTCGGGCACGCAGGCAGGCCAGCGGGCAGCCCCGGCTCACTCGCTTATACGTCAGGACCTGCTGATTCACTCTCTGGGGCCTTCGAGCACGCACACATGCAGATGCACAAAGCAAACACAGAGACACGCAGACAGAGCTAGAAAGCACCCAGAATGGGTTTAATATGAGTGTTTGTGTGTGTGCGCACGTGTGTGCGTGCGTGTGTGCATGTGTGTGTGTGTACTACTTTGTCCCACCAGAGACTCTGAGGTCCAATCAGCAACAAATAAAAAGCAGCAAGATAAAAGAAATTTATTTGAGCACAACAATGAGACAGAAACGTGTTTGGACGGACCCCACACGCCTTCTCTCCACGTCTTTAACGTCCTACTCTCAGTAAACATCTGGCTAAGTAAGAACTTCTACAAGGTAGCACGGCGGAGCAGTGGTTAGCGCTGTCGCCTCACAGCAAGGATTCAGGTTTGCTTCAGCCTTCCAGTGCAGGTGTGAGTTTACTTCCTCCCACAGACCAAAAACATGCATATTAGGCTGATTAATGACTTTAAATTGTCTCTGGGTGTGTGAGAGAGAGAGTGAATGATTGTTTGTCTCTGTGATGGACTGGAGACCTGTCTAGGGCATGTTTTTGGTCTGTGGAAGGAAACCGGAGTACCCGGAGAAAAACCACCCATGCTCGGAGAAACCATGCAAACTCCACCCAGAAAGGTCCTGGGCTGGGATTTGAACTGCAACCTTCTCGTTGTGAGGCTATTAGCTGAGCCACCGTGCCACCCTTCAGGTCAAAATATGTAAATTTGAGAGTGTTATAGCGATTTTTCATGTAGGTTAAATATGATCAACTGTGGTGGTCGACTTAACAGGGATGACTCCACAAATGTAGTCAGACATAGATTGTGAGTTAAAAACAAAATGTTTAGTGGATCATGAGATATTTTGCTAACAGTCAAAAAGGTTATCTCCAATAGTTAATGTCAAAGTTTTACGCAAAGACCTTGAACTATAATAATAACTTGGAGTATGTGTTGGCAATGATGCTCAGCTACTTTCAAATTTAGCACCATTTCTGTGAAACTGACAATCCTCAAGGTCAGTGGCTGTCGTGAATCAAGTCGTCTCCAGCGTTACTCACTTGTTCTTGTGCGCGCAGAGATTACTTGTGAGAGTTTCGTTAATTTTGTTAGCTTCTGTCCAGTGGTTTACGAGACGTTTTGGTGGCAGATACTCAAATACACACGTACACAGACATTCAATTCAAATTCAAATTCAAAAATACTTGATTAATCCCAAATGGAAATTACATGTTGTTGTAGCTCATCATACTAGTTTCATTAAGAGTTGTTATAGAAGATGATGGCCTGGGCAGGAAGGATCTCTTGTATCAGTCTTAAAGCAGATCTGAAGAAACTGGTTGCAGATGTTGATTCGTCTACTTGGACTTGACAGGTTTCTGGGTCTTCCTGGGCAGCAGGACAGAATGTGGGCAGAACTCCTCTCCAAGCGATGGTCATTCCTCTCATCAGCTTGTTGATCTCCTCATTATTGCGGACAGCAAGCTGCAGGTGTTGGAAGATGATCCTGGTCTTCTTGTTGTCACAAGTCACATTTCCGGCTAGCTATAGGATCTTGGTGGTCAGGTACTCGAGCACTGCCGCCAGGTAGACGGGAACTCATCCACGACACCTCCTTTTCAACTCATTTGAGATTAGGGGCTGTAGTTGAGGTATTATTTTACGTTGAGATGTTAATCAGCTGCTTCCAGTTGTAAAAAACCATTGTTGTTATGGTTATGCTTCATTACAAATGTCCAAAAGTCAAAAGCTTTCATAAATCCTGCCAGCTGCACAGCACCTGATACCAGAGGAACCAATCAAAAACAGTGATTAAGAAAACAAAGGAATTAAAGTTGTCAAAAGCAATATCCCAGAAAGAAAGTAACAGAGCTACTCCAACGTGCAACCACCTTGAGCAGAGCAATTCTAGAATCATGACATGATCCGTCTTGGCCTTTTGTCAGTGTAATATAATACTGAATACTTCTAAAATGATTACACAGTTTAAACAAAACACGAGTGAAAAGCGTCACGGCTGCTCTCACTCCTTTATTTAAGCTTTTTTTTCAGTGTATGCCCCAAAAATAGAATAACTAAAGAAGCTATTGGAGGTCATTTCCTTAGTGTGTAGGAATTAAACCAGCAGTTATGTAGACCATATTTAAATACCTCCAAGCAATTTCTCTTCGGGAAGAACCTTCTTTTGAAAAGCTTTTTGGATGAGACCCAGTGTGTGCTCTGAAGACGAGAATCTGCAGCAGCAAACATTCTAGAATTTTTTTTTTTTTTTTTTTTTTTTTTACGGTTTGCTCGGTTGAAGCCCCGTGAAAAAGCATGCAGGGAATGAACGAGGAACAATGTGCAGTGCAGAAAAGTTTGGACAGCACTGTTCATCTACTTTTTGACATTTGCGACAGGTGTTGGAGCCCTCGTTGCTTGTGGCAAATAATGAACACTAGTGGGTGTCTATGCATTTGTGTGACTATCTGCAGCTCACATCTGCCACAGTTTTTACAAAGTGTTGATTTTTAAATGATGTTCACTTGATGAGTATAAAAGATGCTTTTGTATGAACAGCGTAAATGATAGTTTACATATAAATTGTGCTCAGAATCACAGATTTATTCAGCACTTTCCAAATACAGTATTGCAAACTTGAGTAGTCAAAATGTGAATCAGATGTAATGAAAGCATGTCAGAAAGCAATGCAACTTAAAAATGTGTGATTGTTTTACACTCATGTACATTTCACTCTTAAAACCAATCATCTTTATTGTTAATCATTGTCCAAGCGAGTATATTGAAGACCCCCACTTGAGTGTTAAGCTGCCCTGAATCTCCCACTGCAAGTGTTAAAAGCTAAAGGGATCACTTTTTGTACTTTAATAAAGATATTGAATAAAATTAAAATGTAGTTTTGAAGATAGCAACTTAGTGAATACTGCAGCCTAATAGTGATATATAAAATATTTTGCAATATTGCATTTTGACTAGTGGTGTCAATCAATTAAATTTTTTAATCAGATTAATCAAACTCTGGGGCTGTGATTAATCTGATTACCGGTAATCACTATGCTTAACTTTGTAAGCTTGAAATGTAAATATGCAGGTTTTCTTAAAATGGTGAAGAAAATGTTTTATTGTCTCAAACCATACAGTTTTCCATGTTTCCGTACTCAGTAAGGTTTACAGAAGTCATTTTGTTTCAAACATTAACCTATTAATGTTACCTCAAATGTCTCATTAAGTGTCATCTATATGATCAAAATATGTAAATGGATTAATCTGCTTTATGTAATATTAACAAGTTAATCTTTTTAGATTAATCACATGTGTTAACACGTTAACGTTGACAGCCCTTTTCTATATAAAGTTTCTATATAATGCTTGATAGTTATTTCTTCAATCCTGCCATCCATTTTGTTTTAACCTGCTTTTATATTTTCAGGTTACGGTGTGGGGCTGGTGTTTATCTCCAGCAGTCACTGTCAATCAGTGAGAGACGGGGGACACCCGTGCAGCTATTCACAAATACAAAATTACGCCTAGGGACTAATTGGACTTACAGTTAACCTAACATTCATGTTTTGGATCTGTTTTTGGTGGGAGGAAACCAGAGTATAGTACAAGGAGAAAGCATGCAAATTCCACTTGGAACGGGGCAAGCCCAGAGGTGAACCTGCAACCTTCCAGATATGAGTGGACATCACTAACATCTGCCTTGTTGTGCCACTCTTATTCAGTTGAAGTCAGTTTTTGTATTTAGCACAAATTCACCAAAAACATAATTTCAGGGCACCCTACAAAAGTGAAAATCTCAATGCCATTACTCTTTCACCTACCAGGGAAAACTCCAAAGTACAGGCTCTAAGCTTGGGGGTTACAAGTAGCCCCACACCTGCATGGTACCTCTGGGCAACTCTGCAGTGGAATAAGGTCCAGTCCTCCCAAGGAGACTGGGATACCTAACCTAACTGCACCTGACCCATGTGGCTCCTCTTGAAGGTGGTGGGCCTGCAGGAATGGGTAGAGGCCTGGTTACCAAGTACTCGCCCATATTCAAAGTTCAAGGTGACTTTATTGTCATTTGCATCACATGAGGTACATGAGGTGGAACAAAATTGTGTACTGAAGGTCCCAGTTACATCTAAAAAATGGCAAAAATATCCATCCATCCATCCATCCATCCATCCATTATCTTTTACCTGCTTCTTCCATTTTAGATCACTGGGGTCGTCGGTGCCAATGTCCAAAAATCACTGTGCGAGAGGCAGGGTACACCCTGGATGGGTTGCAAGTCCATCACAGGGCCACATAGAGACAAACGAGACAAACAACCATTCTCTCTCTCACTCACACCTAGAGACAATTTAGAGTTACTAATCAGCCTAACATGCATGTTTTTGGTCTGTGGGAGGAAACTGGAGAAAAGCCACGTCTGCACGAAGAGAACATGCATATAACATTTTAACATTTTCCACATGTAAAAAGCTGTGTGACCACATGTGATCACATGAACATGTTGCAAACTTGAACTGCAATGGAAACGTGTAAAAACAGGCATTTTATAATTTAACAAATTTCACATGAGACAAGCAATTTTGACAAGTTGTGTTTTCTGCAAGGAAAGAAATGATTATGTTCACTTAAATGACGAGTTTTTCCTCCTGAATTTATTGTAGCTCCACATTTCATTCTGTCTGTAGAATATTCTTTCATCAAACCGTTTGAATTAAAGAAAACCAGCAGGACTGTGAACAAATGTTTAATGTTTGTTTAAATTATGCTGCATGCAGCAGAGGCTTTGAATTCGTCTACCAAAAATACAGCAAAAGCATTAATGTGTATAATATGAAAATATTTATAAAGTTCTTATCATGTGACTAAATTAGAAATTAGAATATTTGTGAATATAAAGGTTTTTCTTGTTGTTTTTGTTGATTTTAGCAAACTAGATTCTAATTTTAGGTGCTTCTTTTTCTTGCTTGCTGTTTGCATGTTGATGCATTTATTAATAATTAATTTGGGGGGAACAGGTTGTTCAAACCAAATAAACACATTTAATTCTCACTTATCTTTATTATTATTATTTTTACCCTTTTCTGCATCTGACCTGTTTTAGTATTGCTGTTTACTCGTCTCTCTTCTACATTCAAAGTGCATGCCTGCTGTGGGAGGCAGTTTGAGCCACGGCTTTTCTGAAGAAGCAGAGTCATGCTTGGTGCATGTACAAAACATCAGTAAAAACACACAGCTAAATTAAATACAGTATTCTCACCAGCTCAGGTCAGGCATCTGACTTCTTTCCTTGGCTGGAAGTTCATCTTCAAGAGTTTGACCAATAATTGTATATTGGGATGCACAATATTATCGGCATGGTATCGTTATTGGCCGATATTTGCGATAAAGTTAAATATCGGACATCGGCCATCCCATCAAAATGAATCAACAATATAAAAAGCTTCTGTTTTAAGTTAATTTTTAATTTTAGAAACTGTCAAGTGCATCTATTAATGCACTCATGCAATTTTCACTTGTCGCTTGTGAACAGGTTGAGTTTAGATTAGTGAAAATTTACAAATGCGCACTGTTCGAGTATTGTCATTGTGACAGAGTAAGTGTCATGAATAAATTTGACATTAAACATAAACCAAGTTGAAGTGTTACATTATTTTCAGTCCCTTTTTTAGCATCTGCATTTGGTAGCAGGCCAAATTTATAAAGACCAGGCAGAATAATGTATTTTAATTCCACAGCAGAGAAAGTTATGAAGTTTCTGTAAGTAGGTCTAGGAAAAATACATTGGTATCGGTTATCAGACAAATACATTTCAATATATAGGCATATCAGAAATCAGTCAAAAATCCAATATTGTGCATCCCTAACTGTTTTATAGACATAGTTACTGTTCCACATCAGAATTAAATAGATAAATACTGTGAACACTGAATCGCAGACACGTGAAAAAGCATGTGAGGATCCTATCAGCTCCTATGGTTCTGTTTGGAGGAGTTGTCTCTTGCTGTGGTTTGTTTCACCTGTTACAGCCTCAGAGTAGTCATGTTTGTGGCAGGTGTCAAAAATAAAATAAATACGATGTATCAGATGGCCACCTTTTTGAACAAGTCAAAAATAATTCTCCATTCCCCACTAATATGTGTTTGTGTGTGCACATGTTATTTGTGTGCATGTGCTCTCCTTGCAGGAGGTCAGGACCCTCCTTGTGCTGACTGACTGTGAAGGATTATTATGGGATTAGGGGTTTCTCAGTTACCACGGTGAGATGATAATCACAGTGGCCAGCCTCTGATCTCTACACGGATAGGACCAGAGCATCAATCAAACTGGGGGCTCTCGGGGATGAGAGGCGACGCTGCTGTGAGCGTGACTGTGCCGTGGATGTTTGCTCTGGACTGGGTGCTGCACGTTGTGCTCACGTGTGGGTGTTTTGTTGGAATCAGCTGTCGGAGGGAGGGAGGGGAAAAGATTGGAGTTTTTTTTTCTCGCCAGGTTGAGTGAATATATGTTATATGGAAATAAAATGTGTCCCTCCCGTCCCTCTTTGCCTCCAGATGGTCCCCATGGAGAGAGAGTGATTATCTGGCCCATCTGAGCAGGGAACCTGAGAGTGTTGATGTTGGGTGGGCAGTGCTGCACCACGCCAAGCCTCCTGTCCCCAGGAGCCTGAACACGATCCCCCTTTACCTGTCCCCTGTCTCTGCCCCCCCTCCTCCACCCCTTCATGGGTTAGTCTTACTGCTCTCCACCCTGGGATAGACTTTCTCCCTCCTGACAAGACAGGGCCACAGATCGCTGGGATACCAGGACACGTGAGTCCACTGAAGAAGGTGTCAATGGAGACACAAAGAAGAAAAAGTCAGAGCAAAAGAACAAAAACAATGAGCAAGTGCTTGATGGGAACTTTGCTGAGACTTTTTAGTGGCCCCATAAATAAATGAGAAGGGGTCCTCCAGAAATGTGGACAAAGTCGTCATCGTTTTGATTCTGATCCTCCCTCCTCTCATCGTCTTTCTTGATCATAAATACACCAGGTCCTTGATTTTCCTGCTTTGTGTGATTTGAGTTCATCAGAACGGCCTGTCAGGCTGCAAGGGTCAGAGCAGGGTGCGGCCCGAGCCCAACGACCGATTGAAACTGTTCAAGCTCAGGGGTGCAGCAGAGGACTCGTTACAGGAGGACTGCTACATCAGAAACTGTTTCAGGAAAGTTTCCACACAAATATAATTAAATTTGGCGATGAACATTTTATACTGACCAAACGTGAGTTAAGTAAAGATTGTTGTGATTGTGAGAAAATAGAAGACAATTTAGTAACTGCGCTATTACGCCAGATGCAATAACACAAAGCTGCCTCGAATCTTCTGTATCTTAAATATTACTAAATAAAACATCACTCTGTCACTGTCTTAAAAAAAAAGTCTCGTTTGTTCTACATTGTCACAGTGGAGGCCTCTAGCAACAAAAGCTACAAACAGCAACAGAACATAAAAAGTATGTGTAAACCTAAGAACTCAGCTTGGCTTTGGAGTAAAAAGCTCTGCAGAACATTTGTTATTCAATTTTAAAGCGAGTCATTAACAGCGGCTCTAATACTTCAAATTGTTTAAACTACTCAACTTTAAATTTTCCTCCTAAAGCACTTCGTTTATTTGGTTAAAGAACGACAAACAAGCACAAAATTAAAAGGTAACGTGAAACAACTTTTTAGTAGAGGTGATGATCATCTCAGCAACACTTTCACTGGATTTGAATGAACACATTCCAAGATTTACCTTCAAAACCCCAAATCTTTATTTTTAATTCAACCTTTAATTATACAGGTTAGTCTCGTTGAGCCTCGAGGACTCATTTACAAGAGAGAGCTGTAAAATTTTTAGCTTAAGTCAGAAATAAAGATAAAAAAAGGTAATAAACAACTTAAGTGCATAATGTTAAAAGTTAACACATACAAATTGGGCTAAAATACAATGTTTTAAAATATTTCTTGACAAATTAATATTTAAAGCAATGCAACAACAAAAGAAGTTTAGGTCCATTATTGAAGGATTCATTTAAATGTTGTACTTTTAGATTTGTTGAAATATTTATATTTTAAAACTTAACAATTTGCTATAATTAACTGAAAGTATAGTATTCATCACAGAATTAAACTCAGTTAAACCTATATGACATTTACTATATCAAAAAATGAAATATTTCTATATGCTGTACTGTGGGGGTTTGGATAAACAAATTTTGTGATGGACAGAGAATGTCTTTTAGATAATCTTTGTGAACAATAGCAAGAATATGCAAAGGTGGAGGGGGTTTATTTTTATTTTTATTTTTATTTTAAAAAAGGACAAGTAAAATAGAAAAGGGGTTCTCTCCAACCCCGCCGTCATCATCAGATCTCTGTTTTACAAGATCATTTCAAACACATGAGTTAAAACTTGTCATTTTTATTTGTAACCTGACCTAGATATTATTTTGCACCCTTAATTAACGTCAAAATAAAATTACAAATTTCATGTGTCAATATATGCAGAAGCTTTTTACATTTATTAAATATATTCTGTCTTTACATTAAGTTTAGATTCTTGGTTTGCTAAAAGTAAATTTATTATTAGTTTTATGTTTGTCCCTTAGTGTCAGAAAAAAATAAATCAAATTTTGTTTTTTTATTTTTGTAGACTGGAAATAGGTCACTAGATTAATTATGGACCATTTCAATTTAATCTATATATCACTGTGCCATGCTTGAATTTAAAATTTTAATAATTGCATTTCTTTATATTTAATCATGGGAGATATTGAAGCAGTAATTGTAAAACATCTTCAGCAGATTAGTGAGAAACAGCACAGTGCATTCAAAAGAGGGCAGTGTAAGCACACTGGCAGGTGATGCTTTTTCTTTTTTCTCTTGCATACGTCATATAAATAAAAGCACACTTTTATACAGCATATGTGCAAGTATGTATTTCAACTTTGCAATTCAAACTTCTCCAATTGCATCTTGTTTTTTCTTTCATATTTTTCATGTCAATAATCTACTGGTCAGGGGCAACACGGTTGGAAAAACATGACTAATTTCCACAGACATTTCATCAGTTAGTGAAAAAGCCAGTGGTCAAGCTGTGAGGGAAAAAAAAAAAGCTGCCCCCGGTAATTGCTGCAACACCCACTGACCCCTGTGCAATGTGCATCAGCATACTCCTTCACAACACGTAAGAAAATTGCTTCATAGTTAGTGCATTATTGTTTCAGTGATGGCAGTGAGGTTGCTTTGCCTGGCCCTGGGTGGCATCATTAGCACAGGCTGGAGCAACACGTTTAAATCAGATGGCTTTGTCACAGGTGTAACTACTGCTGTTCGTGCATGTGATTAATGTCCCCTTCTTTGATTAATTTCCCACGTCGGCTGAGAAGCCCTCGCATTTGTGATTAATGAACCTGCAGCCTAATATAATGTAATACTGGTCCGGTACTTGTTTTTTTTTTATATGTGCACGCGTGTGTGTGTTGATGCTGTTTCCCGTGTGCAGCATCCTTCAAACCCACAGCTCAGTCGGTGGTGACAGCACAAAGGTCAGACCAGAAGAAATCACACAGGGGAGTTTGTTGCACTATACAGTTGGTAGCGATAGACTTTATTAAAGTGGAAGTTCAGATCTTTTGAAGTGCGGCTCAATGGAAAGGTTAAATATTTTACATGTTGCAGAAAGCTCCTTGAGAGCTGTTTACAGCAGCAGTTTGAAGCTGCGGTCACAATACGTTAACGGCGCCGCTCTTATTGCTCAATTCAAATTTTTTTTGCTCAGATTTGATTTCTTTGTGCGAGTTTTCACACTATAATTTAAACATGGCCTCCATTAGACTCCAGTGTGACCAGTCTGTGACCCTGATGCAACAAAACGTGACATCACATGCAGCGTGCTTTGTGTATCAAAGTAAATATGGGTGATATGTGTGCTTGTATGTACAGGTATGTATCATTTCTGAAGTTGTGCAATCAGAGCCAACAATTTATTGTCTGACATGATTGTTTTATCCAGTATTTACATTTGATGGAGCCTCTTCCCACCTACTCTCACCCAGCATTACACTTCTGGAACAGAAGAGAAACACTGAAGGTAGAACCAAACGAAAATATCCCCCCCATCATTTAGTATTGATACGATCCGACACCAATGTTGATATGTTGCTTTGGATGCAAGTCATCCAGGACATTGCAAAATAAAAAAAAATTAAATAAAAAAGGAAAAAAAGACAACAACATGTCTTCTATTCTGTACTTCAAGGATGTAAAAGTCGAATGAAATTGCAGGACCCTTTAAACTGAGGTCACTTTGACAAACATTGGACGTCTATTCAATTTATTTTAAAATGACCTGCATTGAGTTTGAAAAGGTTTAGTGGAGCAGTGGTTAGACAGCCTGTGATTGAGAGGTCGCCTGTTCGAATCCTCTGACCGTTCCATCAACATTTGTTTGGGAGAAGGTGAAGCACACACACCTGCCTCCACTTCATTTTTCCCCACTCTGGGCCTTTGAGCAAGACCCTGCTCCCCCGAGCTGCTTCGATGGCAGCCCTCTGCTCCACACATGTGGGTTGTGGTAGCACAGCGGTCAACGGGTGCATCAGGAAAGGCATCTGGCAAAAAACACTTGCCCAGTCTTCATGCAAGTTCAGTTGCTGTAGTGACCCCTGAGAAAGGAAGCAGTTGAAAAAAAGAGGGGGAATGGATTAGAGAAAAAAATGGGTTTGTCAAAATCAGACTGTCATTAAAAAATCATATGGGTCATATATGAGCAGAAAAAAATGGGTTTAGGCCACTTTGCCTGCAGTCTGAACGTAGCCTTCTTCTCAGTCTGGCAAAAGTGGAATGCTGCTGTACAACTTTATCAATAAACAAACAAACAAATAAACAAATCAAAATAAATAATCGCGTCATTTGCAAAGCTGCAGCAGCAGTTAGCTGTGACACTTCAAAACAGAAATATCATATTTCTGCTGGAGTTTTAGCTGTAGCATGTTTTTATTTATAAAAAAAATAACTAAAACAACCAAAGTGTTGTGCACTAAACCCATTAAAAAAAAACATAAATAGCCCCTGAAAAACATTAAAATAAATTAAAACAGAAAAACGTGTTTCAAGCACAAAATATAAAAGCAAATAAAAAGACTAAATTGGTGAAAAGACAAAACCACTGATTGCATTTTAAAAGCAAAAAAAAAAAAAAGAGGACACACTTTATTGAGAACAGAAGGTTGTTCCACAGCTTTTGGGTTGTTACAACAAAGATCTTCTTTACTGACTAATCTGCAAAGTGAAACATTCAAAAAAAGAGCTGTTCAGATCTTGGTGTCAACCAAAGCTTTAAAAAAGCTCAACAGAATATTAAAATCTGCTCTGTATTCAATAGAAGGTCAGTAAAAAGATGCCAACGCAGAAGTGTTATATCCATGTTATGCATGATTGATGACATAAAGGTTTGCAGGTTTCACATGAACTATAAATTAGTTTTAAACTAGTTGTTTTAAGATGTTAATCCACTATGGTGTTGGTCCAGGTAAGACACTCCACCTCCTTACTTACTGTATTTTAATCATGCTGACAGTAAATGTTGAATATAATTCCTGTGGTTCTTTCATTAGAGCCTTCAATGACGACTGCATGTTGAAGCATTCTGGAGTTACAGCTTTGTGACACTGGTGTCCAATGAAGTGGACATACTGGACTCCATTGGGACACTTTGAAACACACATGGACATACTCTCATAAAATGTACTGTATATGCTCAAAATAATAATTTTTGGTGCTATTGTTACCAAATTTGAACTGGTAATAGGTAAGACTTGATGCTGCAGCCATTATAATTTTCCAGTCCATCCATCCATATACAGCAGATAATTAATTAAAAAAAAAAATTCAGATGAAGAAAAAAATCTGATTATTTTGTTCTTCAACTTCAATAACTATACATACTAGTTACAGTTACAATATTTATGACAAAATTCAGAGTGTTACCTTCATTTCAAGTTCAAGTATCTTTATTATTCCCGAGGGGCAATTAGTTTCACAGTCAGTAGAGATATAAAACATCCATACGACATTAAATCATTAAAAGAACGATACAGAAATCATTTACAGAGAGACCGACCTTTTGAATTTACTCCAAAGGGTTCAAGAACGGCATTTAAATTAATTTTGGTTTGTTTTATTCAGGCAGTTTCTGCATTTTGAGGGCGACAGCGATAAAGACTTGTAATATAAAGATAATGGGAAGCTAATATCGTCTCTATCCAGTCACACCAGTTTTGCCATCATAGGTCTGGTTTCCTGTTCCTGCCTGAGGGCTGGAAAGGGTGAGATGACGCTGCAAACTCTCTTTCTTTTCACAAACGAGGAAGGAAACACGCAGCTTGGTTATCTTCACTCTTGACCTTACGATGTCTGAGTCGATATTCTCTTTTTCGTCCTGTCTCTGGCTTCTCATCCTCCCGTTCCCATTTTTTCCAGTGGTGACAGAGACAGAGGACACGGGGATCTGTAATTAGCTGCTTGACCCCGCTGGGTTGGGTTGTGTGACCCCGGCAGCCGTGAAGCGCAGATCCAGGCTGATCAGATGAGTAGTTCAGAGGGATCAGTGGTTGAAAGACAGCCGCCTCGGCACCTTCAGCCAACTCAGTCACATTAGCCAGCGTGGCCACGGCGGGTTACAGGAGCCCAGCTGCTGAGCCCTGACGGAGTCACAAACACCTTTCTGGATGGGGTACAAATGTACGGATGCATGCTTTTCAACTTCAGCTGCAGACACAGCAACATGCATTACCTTCCACCACTCAGGGATTGGAAAGGAGGAGGAGGGGGATGACTGAGGGGTAATCTTACCCCGGTAGGGGAGGGAGGGGATGGGAGATGAAGGAGGAGCAGTGCTGGCCTTTGGTCAAGTGCCTTGTATTCCACAAACAGGCCGCATCCAGTTACACTTTACCTGAGAAACTGAGCCTGAGGAGAGGATAAAAAAAAAAAAAGAATGCATACCGCCCTTTCTTTGATGCACCTTCTTTGGCTAAAGGAGAAGAAAACTCATCACTCTTCTTAGAATATATCTAAAGAATTTATTAGAAAATTGAGGTCAGTTCATGTGTAAGCTGGGCCGCTTCTTCGGCTGCACAAACGTTAAAAGCGTCAGTCGATAATTGGTGGACGAGGCTCAGCTGTCCGCCTCTCTCCTGCTCGCCACGCTAATTGAAAGCAGCGAGACGGGAGAAAGGGAGAGAGTGTCATCAAGGACGTGCTGGGAGACGTTCACCTGAGACAACGCAAGTCGCCGACGCTCCGGGCGCGTCGTCGTGACCCGAATGCTGACACATGTGACTAACGTGTCTTGATCTGAAACTGCTGCCCTCGGGGGAATAAAAGAGATGTAAGAAACAGAAAGGAGAGGGTGAGATAGAGAGAAAAACCTTTCCTCCTCCTCATGTATGAAAGTTTAAGCCTCTTCCTTTAGAATACCTGATCTGTTGCCTCACCCTCTACTCATCCCTAAATAGTTTCTAACCTCTTTACCTCTCTTAAGCCACCATGTTTACACGAGCTGTTCCTGCCATTTCCCTGTTGTCTAACCCTCTGCTGTTTCTCCTCCTTCTCTTCCCCTCTTTCTTTGTCTTTTTCGTGCTGGTTGGAAATACGGGAGACTTGCTCATCGGCGCCAGCCTCTGTTAATCCCCTCCCAAAGCACCTTAGCAACGCTAGGAATTTAAAGATGCTAAAAAAAAAAAACACGTCAACAACAACTGTTCTTAACGCTGGGCTCGTATTGGCAAGAGTGGCCACATCTTGAGATGTGTGTGTGTTTTCCATAAGTAGTTCAGAACAATCTGGAGGCGTGTGATAACCGAGGATCTCTCAGGAGTGTGCATTTCTGTGTGTGCGTGTGTGTGTCAGTGTATTTAGACTAAGAGGAAGTGTATCTTATTGTCGTACAGTTTCAATGTAACACCAGCAACCTGGTAATCACTGCATGTAGTCACCTGAGAAGCTCATTATCTTGTCTCTGTACATTTTTTTGTCTTTGTTCGTTCAGTGCATACCTCGTTGAGAAGCTAAAGTATGTGAAAAAAATTACACTTTTCACACATGGCAATGAAACAACTTGTGTTATCATGGGCCCAACTTTTATGTCAGACGAATTCCTGGATGAAAAAGTAAATCAACAAAGCAAGGTTACGACAGTTGCAGCAATTACAACGTTAGTTATTTTTTCATTTATCGCCTTTGTGGGTTTTGCAAAACAAGATGGATCACCCCTCCACCTCTCATTTTCTCTGCCCAAAATCAATTACTTAGGGGGCATTGATAAAATAATTGAGGGCACATTTAGGCCTTGAAAATTAAGACATCATTTAAAGGCTGCAACTTTTTTTTTTTTTCCTTTTTCGCAACTCTTAACTTTGAGGCGTCAATTTACCTCTGAAAACAGTTGTGGAAAATAAATGACAGCACAATGTATTATTTTTAAGCAAGAAGAAGATGCAAAAGTTCATTTACTATCTTTGTTTTTTTTTTTTTTATTCCTCCATCAACAGGAAAACAAAGTCCTGTCAGCCCAAACAGAAATGTTCACGACATGCACACTCACACAAGAAAGATTTAATAGAATATTACTGCATATTCCAATAATAAACACTTGTGGTTTTTTTATTATTATTTTGCCACAATGAAAATATATTTACCAAAGGGTTTCTCAAAATAAAACATCAACAGACTTTAGGTCGTGACAAAACAGGAAGAGAAAACAAACCTTAAATCATTTTTATTCACCGGTGGGGACTGTATCCATTTAGCTGATTTTCTGGTCAGACAGCAGAATAAAAAAACGTAAAATTATTCAATGAAAGCTTCAGAGAAACTTAACAAACATACAGTGGGTTCTTGAACAACATGTAAGCAACTAAATGAGTTAAAGTGATGGAAAGTGTCTTTTGAAGGTGAGTTCTGGGGAAAGGTTGTGAACTGTTAATATCTTACTTAATCAAGTTTAAAATACATTGTGTCATCAACAATTTCACATTGCAAAATTATTTTAGCAAAAATATTATAATATTTTTGCTGGAAGTGTCCCAGACTAAAACAAAAAAAAGCTAACCCTTAACTCATTATTTCAGTCAAAAAGATTTCTACAAACTGGGCTGTTCAGTAAGTACAGGTAATTCAATTCAATTCAGTTTATATAGCCCCAAGTCACAACAGAAGTCATCTCAGGGCACCAAACAGAAACATTCATATATAAAAAGTATGTTAATAACAGTATTTATCTAAGGAGCAGACCGCTTTGAATTAACTCCTTCGCAGAACTCTCATCTTGAGCAAGCATGGAGGCGACAGTGGAAAGAAAAAACTCCCTCTTGAGAAAGAAACCGCCACCAGAACCAGGTTCAGGACAAGCAGCCATCTGCTTCAACCGGCTGGGTTTGACAGGAATGAGAAGGAAGAACAGATACACAATGGCAGGTCGAGAAGCATGTTAAGTTAGAAATACTTTGTAACATCAAACGCAAACTATTCATTTGTAAGAATTAAGAAATGTGATCAGTTTGTCCTTCAGTTATTTAAGCCTATAGCAGCATAAAAATCCAACCCTATCTATAGGATTTATCAAAAAGGAAAGTCTTAAGCCCAGTCTTAAAACTGGACAAAGTGTCATATGGACAGAAACCGGAAGTTGGTTCCACAAGAGAGGAGCCTGATAACTGGAAGATCTTCCTCCCGTTCTGCTCTTGTACGCTACAAGTAAACCTGCAGTCTGAGAGCGAAGTGCTTTGTTAGGAAAATATGGAACAATAAGATCTGTAATATAAGATGGAGCTAAGTTGTTGAGGGCTTTGTTGGTTAGAAGTAAGATTTTTAATTCTATTCTGGATTTGACAGGGAGCCAGTGGAGAGAAACTAAAACTGGAGAGATATGATCGCTCCTACTAACTCAAAGACTCTGGCAGCAGCATTTTGGATCATCTTAAATTTTTTTAAAGAAGTAGCTGGACATCCAGATAATAAACCATTGCAATTGTCCAGTCTAGATGTGACAAATGCATGAACCAGTTTTTCTGCATCATTTTTAGATAAGATGTTTCTAATTTTAGTGA
>JARVGS010000321.1:25612710-25626896 GCA_031762315.1 Hypsolebias antenori | reverse complement strand
TTTGCTCGGCAGCGATGGATCCATCCTCACAGCCAGGGCCAGGTTGGTGAGGGGGCCTGTGGCAACCAGAGCTACCTGGGAAGGATGCGTGGATTTAAAATAAAAAGTTCAAGCTGTAACCAGTCTCACTGAAAGGTTTAAGATCAGTCTTGAGTTGAGAGTTTCTTAGACTTCACTTCAGTTTATTAATTGTGCTGATGGGCTGAGTTTAAGCAACTAAACCCTCCTCATCCATCTACACTGGAAAATCATGTCCAAGCATTAACACCACTGAATCAGTGACATGAAGTCAAGGAAGGCAGGTGAGTGCCTCACCTGTCATCACAAGTAAAATAAGAGAATTTGACCACTTGATTGTTCTATTTTTATCTCTTTTAGCATTGAGTCCAAATTATAAAACTTGTCTTAATATTGGGCAAATTTACTTTTATGCAATTCATAAATGGTCACTGGTTTACTTTGGACTACTTCTAAAGCATCACTAATACATCCTTCCAGGAAACATTATAAAAATCTCACTGATGGTAAAAAATATAGCCTGGATTGTTTCTGAACATCTCACCTCTCCTGGGTTCTCGTTGATAATCCTGATGAGAGCAGACACAGCGTTCTCCTTCTGAAGCAGGTCCAGACCAGGAGCGTGGGGGTCCGGAGCGTCTCCCAGGCCGTCCTGACCGTGGAAGAGTTCTGCGCTGATGGTGTTACCAAGGATGGGCTTATCAGCACCTTTAAACACTGGAATCTAGTGGAAAACAAAAAGAGTAAATGAAATGCAAACATGAATAGAGTAAATTATTGTCTGTTAACATAAAGCAACTTCAAGATGCTGTGCATGAATCCACCTCAAGTTTGTTGCAGGCTTGCAGAACTCGCAGAACGTTCTTGCACACGTTCTCCACTGCAGTGTTTCCGTGCACGCAGGTGACGCCCAGAAGCTTCACGTCAGGGGCGGCCAGAGCCAACATGATGGCTTGAGCATCGTCCACCCCGCAGTCCACGTCCACCAACAGCTTCTTACTCATCGTGTAGCCTGCAGAGCACAAAGCTTAGACCTGCAGCCACAGTGGAACACTTTGAGCTGTAGAAGTAACCTGAAGTCACCTCTGCTGGGCCTGACAAAACTCAAATACCGTATTTTCCGGAGTATAAGTCGCATCAGTCCAAAAAAAAAAAGCAAGATGAAAAAAATGTACCGGTATATAAGTTGCATTTATCATGGGTCACCAATGATCCGTCGCATTTATTTAATGGTCATAACAACTTCATTTCTCCTGAGCGGCGCCATCCATCCGCTAGCTGTCCAGTGTTCCTCCGCCTGCACTGGCTGAGTGAAGCATGCATGGGAAGACTCGCTGTTGCAGTTCTTAGAAATTTAAATCATTGGTCAAAAATTGTGTTATGAATATGAAAAAAAAACAAACATATAAGTCGATGCAAAAAAAAAAAAACGGTGACTTATACACGGGAAAATATGATAATCACAAGAAGTGTGATTATCATATGTTCTCTTTATTAAGAGAACAACAGAACGCATAAAGAAACAGTTCTCATGGAGCAGTGAAACACATTCATACCTCATGCAATTCTACTGTATCTGTGACATTAAATTACTATTTTATAATTTACATTAGTTCACAAATTACCTAAATAAAAGACTGTAGGACTCAACAGACGAATCAGTAATTACCGGGTAGATAAAAGATCCACAATCGTAAAAAAAAGATATGTTCACAAGCAAACAGAGGAAGAAAAATGTTCATACATCCGTCAACTTCAATGTGTAACAGTTTATCCAAGACACGTCCACCTGAAAACACTTACCTGCTGCTGACTGTAAAAATAAAGTACAGTGAGTTCTCGACAAAACGAAGGTCAGCAGAAAATGACCTTTGAGCCGAAAAACAGAAATCCAGCTCAGGAAAGGGAGGTCTACTTGAGGGAAGTTACAAAAAAAGGAAGCGACAAGTTAATATTCAGTCTGTTGGAAAGTCACGTACAGACGGTGACACGTGTGGGAACAGTGGCCTTATATGCTCAAATAGTGAGTGTTATTAGTGCTAAAACAACAGGTGTATAGTTACATGGTGTAAAATGAACAAGTGTAGACACGATAAACCTGGTGCAGTAAAAATTGCAATATAGTACAAAGATCAGGGTTGATGATCTTTGTACAGTACCTCCTCACACCTGTCTGTGCTTTCTGTTAGGGTGACTCAGCACTAAATAGCTGCTCCACATGTTGCTGAGTCAGTGATCAATCACAACTCTGCAGTGATTTTTACAAACCACAAACTGCAGCAGAGCAATGATTTCACTTCCTTGTTCTGGAGGAGCTCAAGTTTATTTCAAGCACATTACCAGCAGAGTGCAGGTCTTTCATTGTGGATTTTCTTTTATTATTTAAAAAACCAACAACAACAAAAAGGTTCAAATTAGAATAAACTAAAGGTGAAGGGATATAACAACTAGCTGTTCCTCTGTAAGTTTAAAACCAAATGGTGGCTTACTGTGTGTACAGCCTGTTTTCTTTCATACTGTATTTTATCTCTAAGCCTGTTTTCTCTTTTTTCATATATTAAATTAAAAGCCATGTTTTATTATATAAAACACAATATAGGGGGAAATAACTCTTTATTTAAAGCTTTTCATAAGCCCCTACATCTGATCATATTTATTTCTTATTACAGTATTTTTTTGCCATATAAGTTGCACCTTTTTGAACAAATTTGCAAGACTTATACATTGAAGCGACTAATATACTTTTTTCCTTCTAGATTTATAACCAATTTTTGGTTGAGATCTGACGATTTCATTCATTGACATGGAAAATATTGAACATGCCACTAGAGGGCGCTTGAGTAATATGGCAAGCCAAGTGTCTCATTAATAGGTCAAAGTGGTTATTAATGAGACACTTGGCTTGCCATATTCAGCCACCATCATCTCGCTCTGGAACTCCTGGAGCAAACGCCAGATCAGCTGCATTTTACCGTGCCGCCCAGGTGAAATGCAGCTGATTTGACCATTAAAGTGTATTTATTAAGGAAAAGTTCAACTGAGACACACCTTTACTATAACGTTGAGCAAACAAACAATTGTTTTGTGTTACTCTAGTTAAATTTGTGTAAAAGCCCTCCCGTGCACGCTCCTGCAGTAGCCAATGGCAGCCAATCGATTTGTGGCACAATGGTCCACACTTCCATGTGGCTAGCGGTGACGCATAATAGATGCAACTTATATGGCGGTGTGACATGTACGGCAGAAAATACGGTAATCCATATTTATGTACTTAGGGAGAATAGTATTTTAAAGCTTTGTCACTTTAGAGTGGTGGACACTGTTTTAATGATACATGTTCTTGTATCAGTCGTGTGATGAGTGCACGCCTGTTGTACAGGGATATAAAAAAACATGCTTAGTTTTTATACTGACACATTTGCAAAGTTTCTTCTAAGCAGTTCAGTGAAAAACAAAGTCTAATAACTTGGCCAGTTATTTTAAAGCAGCCACCATCATCTGCTTAAACCTCTCCAAATCCACCTTCTTCATGATAAAAACCCTGTGAGTCTTCTTCAGTAGCCCCAGAGTGTCCACTATCATCATTCCTCTGGTGTGAGTGCCCACCAGCTCCACACTAACTGGGTAGTGATCACTTTCTGTGATGAACGAGTCGTCCACAGCAGCCGCCATGGCGTACGAGTCGCAGGAGATGAAGCCGCTGCCAGTGAAGAACTCCTTCTCGAAGCGTTCAGATTTAGACGCCTCCATGCTGTGGCGGAAGATCTGCGCCATGAAGCGAGCTTTGTGGCTGTCCTGCGCCAACCAGGCGTCGCAGAACTCCTGGAGGGACGACAACGGAAAAGCTGCAGCATTTTTCTAGATAACAATATACAACATGTGGCGAATAATAAAAAAAAAAGATCTATAATTAAAATGTGTTTACGCTTTTATGCTTCAGAAGACAAACAGAAAACATCTGGGGATTATTTTTTTTGTTTTTAGATCTTAAAACAAAATATTACAAATGTGTTTTTAAATCATTTAGGTCAAAATACAGAAAAAAAGTGTGTGGGGAAAAAAAACTTTCACCTTTACCGCCCTCACAGGAAGTAGGAAGCCCCAAAGCAGTCACATAAAACTAAATATACAAATGTATTCACAGATTATTTGATCTCAGCAGGTGAGGACCTCTTTAAAAGCAACACTAAAAAGGAAACACCAAAGTTCATGCTCAGTTCATGCTTTTTTTTTTTTTTTTTACTGAGACATTTCGTCCTTCATCCAAAGGATTTATTCAGTCCGAGGAGCCACGAACAAACTGGAGTCCCACAACCATCACACTCCCATAGTGGGGAAAAAACAAACAAACAAATAAAAAAAAAAAACAGTTTGCTGGTGATAAGATGGTTTCTGGGGCCCACCCTCTCCACCATCAACTCCCCTAAGGCAGCCATGCCAAAGTGGTTCAAAACATCAAAGTGCATGCTCAGTAATGGACAGTTTCTAAACCAGCTTATCACCAGCAAACTGTTTCGTTCCACTATGGGAGTGTGGTGGTTGTGGGACTCCAGTTTGTTTGTGGCTCCTCAGACTGATGAAGTCCTTTGGATGAAGGAAGAAACGTCTCAGCAAAAAAAAGAAACCGTCCAGATGACCTGACTGAATGTTGGATTTTATACCTGGATTATTGAGCATGAACTCTGGTACTGGAAATAAACGTCTCGTGTTGGGTAACGGTGCCTGAATAAAAACGGTGTTCCCCTCTTTATGAAACAAGACAGCATGACTTGGATCGTAAAATTATATTTTAACAAACCACAAAATGGAATGTGGCTAATGTGGAGTTTTCTGGAAATAATTTACAACACCTCGTTTGACAAAACCTCATACCAACGGACAAGCACGGTGGAGGAAGGGTGATAATTTGGGCCACAGAAGTGTTTTAAAATGAAACTGGAGGCTACAGCATCATGTTGTGGAGTTTATTTAACCCACATCCAAATCTTCATTTTGGTTCAGTTTCCATTCAGTAAACCAGCACAATATAATCTGTCACAACATTCATTGTGATTTAAAAAAAATTTGATTTCCAATATATTTGTCCTGAAACAAAATACTTTACCCGTCACCGTATGTGCATATGATGAGCTCTGTCAAAAAAAAAAAAAAAAAAACTGTATTACCCAGGGCAGCTTGCTGTAGCAGGTGAACTCCCAGCAGGCCAGGTATGTAGGACACTGGTAATCATTGAGCACGATGTACGCAGCTTCAGGATCAGCAGCAAAGTTAAACTCAGCACACACTGTGACGTTTCCTCGAGCTGCAGTACAGGAGACAGACAGAATGATGAGACGTCCTCACAACAGGCCTCACTGTGTACTAATTACTAACTCAGCTCCTTTTTATTATAAACAGAGTTGTTTTTGAACCACAATAAGATTTTATTACCTAAACTGTTGTAATTCAGCTGCAAGAAAAACAAAGAAAACACAAGTTGTTGACGCTTCACTCACACTCAGTGTTGCCTCCCATGATGTACAGGCCTCTGAGTTTGCTCGGCAGCGATGGATCCATCCTCACAGCCAGGGCCAGGTTGGTGAGGGGGCCTGTGGCAACCAGAGCTACCTACAAAATAATTCACAGATTTATCCTGTGCAGAAAGCAAACAGCTCCAAAACACACACGCAGCGATTCTCAAGTTCTAACCTCTCCTGGATTCTCGTTAACGATCCTGATGATTGCAGTAACAGCGTTTTCTTTCTGAAGGAGGTCCAGACCGGGAGCGTTGGGGTCAGGAGCGTCTCCCAGACCGTCCTGACCGTGGAAGTGACCTGCATCAATGATGTCACCAAGGATGGGCTTATCAGCACCTTTAAACACTGGAATCTGTTCATTGAACAGAAGAGCACACAGAAAAGAACATACAATATTAGAAACACACACGACTGCTATCATTATTATTAACTTTGTATGTATGCAACACTAATACTTTTGTATTAATTTATAAAAATGAGCTTGCATTGCATTCATACAATTAGACTAATAAATGAACACTTAATGTGGTAACCTCACTCCACATTTCATAAAAACAAATTAAACAGATATGTTAGAAATGCGGTACAACATTCTTCTGCTGAGCGTGACATACAAATAATTTTGTGTATGCATATAAAAGGCAGCAATTCAATTGTAATTAAGTTATTTTTCTTACACACTGGAAAAGACCTACAGATGTTCTGAAGGAAAGAGACAAAGTCAAAGAAATCATCTGCACAGTTTCACTTTAACACGATGCACAATATGCTCAGTTTTCCTTCACTTCTCAAACACAAAGACTTTGGTTGCCTTAAGTAAACAGCCCATTATTTTCTACTAAATTATGTTTTGCATCTTTTATGCAGTATTATCCAGCCATTAGGGAGCTCAAGCCAGTGCATCTCCTGTGCTGGTCCCAAGCCCGGGTAAAAGGTGAGGATTGAGTCAGGAAGGACATTAAATGTAAAACGCAAACTAAAATGCAAGTTCATCTAAATGAAGACGATTCACTGTGGCGACCCCTGAAAAGCCAAAACAAGAGAGAAAGATCTTTATGCAGTATTATAAGACAGCATCATTTCTATTGATTTGTTTCAAATCAGGTTTAATGATGGATCAAATAATCAATACAATACGCTCTATCTATGAAAACAGTCCTGAGACATTTGTTTTGAATCGGTGCTAGCTAAATCAAACTGTTCATTTAATAAGGCTGTAATTTTCTTACACAGTACCAAACCAAAACAAGCGTCTGCTTTGAAACTGAAATGCATCTGTTGAATCTTAAAATGTACAAATTTTAATCAAATTCATGTTAAGGAGAAGTGGTGGTTGTTCAGTTATTTTACTGAATCGTGTGGTTTGAGGACAACTCATAGTTGAACAAAGGGAATAAAAGCAGGCGGATGTCATGTGATGTGACGTATGACAATTCAAATTATTGTCACCATCAGTAAAACTTAAAAATGATTTATTCCATAAACGGAATTCACAGAAGTTTATATTCCATAAAAGAAACATTTTTTTTAAAATTCATAAATGTTCACTAGATGAACTTTTACTGAGTCCACCCTTGAGACAAAAAGCTGCTTTAAGTTAATTTCTATATATACTATATAAACTTCTTTGATTTCTGTTTGACTTTAAGATCTGCTAAAAGAGCACCTCTTCCTTTAAAGTAACCAAAAACAATAAATCTTTGTGCATTTTTTTCTTCCAGATTTAAAGTTTGGGATAAAGATGATAATTTTCAGATAAAACATGATTTTTAAAAATATCTTTCCTTAAAAAAAAAAAAAAAAAAACAACAACAACAACAACAACAACAACAACAACAACAACACCAACAACAACAGACATAAAACAATTAAACATCAACAAAAGAAAAGCAATTGTATTAAAACTCAGCACCCACCTCCAGTTTATTACAGGCCTGCAGAACTCGCAGAGTGTTCTTGCACACATTCTCTACTGTGGTGTTTCCGTGCACGCAGGTGACACCCAGGAGTTGCACACTGGGCGCAGCCAGCGCCAACATGATGGCCTGAGCATCGTCCACACCGCAGTCCACATCTACCAGCAGCTTCTTACTCATCCTGTATCCTGAAGAGCACAAACACGACATCTTTTATCTGACTCGTAAATCCAAATCATAAATACAGCTGAAATGTTGCACCTCAGCAGAAAAGGTATGCTGTAATCAGAGCGCTGCTTCCTCAGAAGACTCTCTAATACAGATTTTATTTTGGAAGGCTATTTGCTACAAATAGTGGAAAGGGAATACCACTTACGTTTGTCCTGGTTGGTCTGAAAATGTCTCTGTTGTTGCTCAGCACAGCTCTGTCCCGTTTTTCTGTCCACTGTCAGGTTCCTCTTTTTACACAGCAACGTCATCGGCTGTGAAACTGTTTTATCCTGAGTGAGCAAATAGATGACATGAGTGTATGTGAACACTGCAAGAGTTTCATACGTTAAGTCTTGATAAAACCTACCGGTACTTGTTGCTGAATGTGCAAACTGTGGTGGGTTCCTCTGACAGATTGAAGCCAACAACAGTCATGTGAAAAAACTCTGCAAACAAAAGATATACAACACAGAGGAATTAAAATTGATTAAATAAAAAAATACCAAAAAAAAAAAGGTTTGCCAATATTTTATTTTAAAATGTTTTTTATAGTGTTATTTGTATTAAAAGCTATGTGTGATTTGTAACAAAGTTGATGATAAATGAGTTTGGAGATAAACTTTTGTTCATCTTTTTTGAGAAAAGATGGTCACTTGAGTCTGAACGAGTGTTTCTATTTTTTTATTAAATTTATTGATTCATATGTACACATTTAACTTTTATTTATGTTGTATAAGCATCGCCAGATTTAATAAAAATTGATGGATACGCTTCAAGTAACCCTGCTTCACATGTTTGTTTGCACTTTAGGAACATGTTGAAAAACTGTAATTGTAACGTTGTAATTACTGTGGGTCTGTCAAGGTAACATATTTCAATGGCGAATCACAGGCAGGTGCATTTAAAACATGAGAATATCGTGGAAAAAGTTTTTTTGTTGTTTATTTTAGAAAGTGAAACTGATTCATTACACAAGAGTGAACTATTTCTAGCCTTAGTTTCGTGTCAGGCCACTAATCATTAAATAAATCATAAATTGTTTTAAATTTAAGTACTGTACAAACGGAACCATAAAACCTACTGTACATTAAAAGTTAGCAGGTGTGCGCTCGAGACCACACCATCTTCCTGCAATCTCCATCTCCCGGGATGGTAAATGGTCCCACTCACTACTAACTCCGGGTGGAAACAAAACTGGGCACAACACCGGGCCGTCTTTGGTTTTAAACCGAATCGAAAGAGGCGAACAATTTTAAATGTCAATAAAATTAACATTTTATACATTTAAAAATATGAATATCGATCGGTAATGGTCGATCGATTGGAACAAGCGGAAGATAATGGATGGATCGGTAATGGGTAAACATCCGATTTCTTTCATGTTTAGCTAACCGGTACTGATGTACACGTAAACTAATCATGAGCTTGTCCCCGCGTGACCCATAGTCAGTTTGTCTGCTTTTAAGTCTTTGAATTGATGTGAAGCATCATCTCACTGCCACACAGAAGAGAAAACTTGACGTGTGCCAGAACCTACAGATTTTAACTTTAACGTCGTTTTTCCGTTTTTTCTTCTCCCGCAACTTTTTCTTCTTCGTTGGTGATTCAACTACCAGCTCGTTCTAATGCACCGCCGCCTGCTGGAATGGAAGAAACTATCAAGTTTTTTTATTGATTGATTTATTCCATTTTAACCGTCCTTGGTAGTTTAAGCACTCTCTGCTCAGTATATTTGCACATACTAATATAACACTATCAATAAAAACTAATAAAATAAAACTAAAAGTGTGCATGGCCATCATAAGGCTTGCTCATTTAAAAACTTTGAACAATATTTTTAATTAATTTCCATTGACTCCTGGAGATGGTAAACAGAACAGGTTAGGTTTTATGCATTGCCTACTTTAGAAAGTTGTTTTCATGAAGAGTCTGAACTGCCTGGCAATGCAAAAATCAAAGCAAAAGTTTTTTTACTCCAGAAAGAAGAAATCTGAGAAGATACCACTGAGACTAGAAGCAACACAGTGGCACTGCAGTTCTCATGCAGACAAAAAGCTTCACTCCGTAATATGTTATAACCTTCATGAGAGACTCGACAGAAAATTCCTAGTTGTGATTTAGCCTCGCCTGCAGATGAACTGGTTAAAAAGCCTGTTGCCTCATGTTTACAAGCTACAAATATTTAAAAAAGAAAAAAAAACTTATGTTGGTCAACAAGACCTGAATGAATATGTCAAACAGAAAAAAAAAAACACATTACTTTGTAAATTGAACACAAGAAAACCTCTGAAAACAAGCATCAGTAAAAAAAAATAAAATAAATAATAATAATAACAAATAAAGGGGGGGGGATGGAATTACTTTTTTTTTACTTTTACTGAATTAGACATATTCAGTAGATCTATCTCAAACTGTTGCTAAATGCTGATAAAACTGAGGGGATGCTTCTTTTTTTTTTTTTTTCCCAAATAAAGTTAGTGTCAGCAGTTCTTCCACCTATCACATACAGGAGTTTGTGGACTCTGCATGGGAACAGACAAGTCGTACATAAAAAAACGGTAAATAAACTGAAATTAGAGTTCTTTTTCAGGATCACCATGAAATGACTTGTGTCTGGCATTTTCTAATCTGCCATCAACTATGGGGACATGACTGCCTCTGGCAAATCTTTCCAGATGTTGGATGTGGTTTAGCTCTCTAAAGTTCACAACTGGCTGTAATTACCATACCCATCACTGTACTCTGTACTCACTGGTCACCTGGTCATCATTATCTACATGCAGGCTCTCACACTGGTTCATCTCCTATCTATAGATCCCTCCTTGGTCTGCTGCCTTCTTATATCTCCTCCCACGTCACGTCGTCAGTGCACGGCGTCCCCTCAGTGCAGACTGAACTTCACATAAAGGTCTTTTCTTACTCTGCTCCTGTAACCTGGAACACTTTGCAACAAGATCTGAAGCTGTCCAGTTTGACATCTCTGGGAGATTTTAAATGTTTTGTAAGGTCACTTGAAACATTAATGCAAATTTGTTCTTGTTTTTAGTATTTTACTCAATTTAATTTGGCACCTTAATTTTAATGGGTTTTATCATTGCTTTTATTGTTGTATATCATATTGTCTAAAACCAGTATCTCTTGAAAATGCGTGTCTCAATGAGACTATGTGTTTAAACAAAGGTGAAAAACAGAAGAAAAATGCCAGCTGAGGGTTTGGTCGTTCTTCCAGAGCACCAAAACATCACTTAACGCACCATAAAAATAACCAGCCATTAAAGATGGTCCAGTAAAGGAACCAAACAGTCCAAATAATTAGTACAATTCTCCAAACAAGAACTTAAAACCTCTTAGCTGCTGCACTAAATAATAAAAGCTGAGATGTGTGCACGGGGGTTATAAACGTCCATGCAGAAAGTCCAAACATTTTGCTTCTGTGTTTTCAGATAATTTTATTTCAAAACTGTTAAAGATGCAAACAAATGTGATTTAGCTTAAAAGGAAACGTGTCTCAGTTAATGTATGCATTAAATCCGTTGTGCACAGAAACAAACATTTCGATTTACTATAAGTCGACAGGTGCAACAGTTTTGCTAACCAAGCTCCGATGAATATGTTAAATAAGGCTTCTGTTACTGCATGATGAGTCATAAAATATAGACTTTCTTCCTGTAACATACAAGATAACAGCATGAAATCAAAGCAGCGCTGCCTTTTATAAATATGTACCAACATCATTTCTGTCACAGCTGACATTTTGCATATGTTGTTTCTGTCTCTGTAAATGGGGTCTGCTGATGCGTCTTCACCTTCTGCAAAGAAAGTGCAGCAGAGCTCACTGTCTGTGTGTTTTCTGGCTTAAACCACTTTTACGACCACGGCTTAGTCCCTTTATTTGTACCGATAAACACAACTGTTTTCTCAAAGTGTATGTCTTTCAGGCCTTCTTGCTGTCAAACTCTGATGGTACATTGAGATTTCCCCCATCATGAGGTAAGCAAGACCAATAAATACACAAATTACCATTTTTCTCCCAGTTTTACGTGCATTTCCCAGGAACGTGTGCTTTATGTTTGCTGCAGCAACGTCTGTAAGTCACGAGTTAAAATGACTGGAATCCGGAGTGTTCGCCTCGCGGTGCTACAGCTGCTACAGCCACAGCATGGTGTGCACACTGAAAACATGGTGACACAGAAAGCAACGTCTTTACCGATCGTGTTTGTGAAAAGTGATCCATTCTGGCACTACTGATGGGCGAGGGCGAGCTGGCAGCACTGGCACTTCCACATAAACAGTCTCGACATTTACTTTGCACAAAAAAAAAACTGAACAGTTTGTCTAATTTCTAATTTAAATTTAAATTTTTATTTTCAGTCAACTTCAAATTCAGTCTTTTGATTTTCACCATAAATGTCCACTTATGTCTCGACCTTCCCGTACGTCCCCTCTGGAGGGCGGTACTGTTTGGGGAAGGCCTTGAGCTGGAGAGAGTTGAAGGCATATTTACGACACCCCACATTCTTCATGGTGTTTTCTCTCCTGCAGCCCTCACTGTGGACATAAAGTAAAGCTTTATTTAATTAGATTGAGCAGCTTTTATTTCCCTCTGAACAAGCTTTATGCGAAGGAACTGACCTGCGCATACAATCCAGGGCCTGGTAGAAGACCTGTGGGGCCATGGCGTGCTCCTGCTGCAGAACCTGGCACTGTTCCAGGGTCAGAGACATGGCCGTGCGGTCCTTGGCACTTTTACAGCTGGTGAAACGCACACCGTTCAGGCGGCGACATGCCTTTAAGGTTTACAGAGACACATTAGAACTCGAATAAATAGCATTTTGTTGCAGCTTGAATTAAAAAAACGATCATCAGCTGCACCTCGGCTGCTTGCCACAGGATCTCCACGTTTTTGCTTTTCTTGGCGTTAACGTTCTGGCTCAGCAGCTTGAGCAGCTCCGGCAGGCTGGTGGTGCTGCGAGAGCGAGGGAGGCCTGAGGAGACATGAGAGGAGGAACGATCAGGACATTCTAGGAGGAAAACACAGTTTGTTTCTTCTGATGGCCGAGCGTGTAACTCACAGTCTTCTGGAAGGACTTCTTTGAACTGATCGTAGTATGAACTGAGGCGAGTCATGTTCTCCATGTTGATGACGTCTTGGAGGGACGTGTCTCCAAATCTGTGCACATACAGTTTAACAAAAATATTAAGCAAACTAATCTACAGAAGATTTGTCCTATCATTTAAAAACATTTAAAATTCAGTGTTCATAATGAATAACGTCCTTTTGAATGAAAATAAAAACAATTTAAGCATTATTAACTTTGTTATTTACACTAATAATTTTGTTTATCATTATGTGAGATTATTTTAAAAGACACTTTAAAAGACAAAAGTAATTTGTTCATCTACAGGACGTGCTCCTTGGCTTTCCGTCCACCTGAAATGGACTTAGCAGCATTTCTGCACAAAGCTGATTTATAATTTCTTCTTTAACAGTTTCTGTTGATATTTTTGAAAGAGGCACTACATAATTTTCAGGATTATTAATATTATAGAACACTCCTGAAATATGAAATAACAGATGAGATTTTTTTTTTCTGCATTTTAGGTCATTTTCCAGCTTTTCTGAAAAATGTTTGCCTTTTCCTTCCTAGAAGAACATGCACGTGAACCTACATCCAAACCATTAATTATATTCATTTTAACTTTTTTTCATGTACAGTAGTCCCTCGCTACTTTGCGGTTTGTTTAATGACAGTGCTGTATATATACATAATATCCTCCCACCCCACCCCGCAAAAAAGTGCAGCCATTTTGTAGATTTCTTTCATTACTCTTTCACTGTTTTTGCCAGTCTAAAGAACTACATTACCCAGAAGCCATCAGTTCACTTCCCAAAAGTCAACACTGCTTCCAACCACTGCTTGCTGCAGACAGAGGGAAAGTTTTGCAACCAAAGTCAGAAGCTCCCAGAAGCGGCAGGAAAGTATCAAATAATCCTGAAGCTGAACTCATCCTTCAAGTTGTCTCTTCACTGCAGAGTAGCTGGACCGCGGTTGATCTGGACTCAGTGTGACCCGGAACCTGGGAGCTGCAGGTGACAGACAGCTGCAGGGTTCAGCCTGGTTCTGGTCTCGCAGTGCAGGTCCGGACCGGGCCAGAAATGGTGGATTAAATCCTGGAGCAGCAGCATGCGCACATTAAGCTGGATGGAGCATTGGGCTTCAGTCATGCAGCACCGGGACTTTTTTCATCTATCGGGTCGAACCGGAACCGAGCCGCTCCTGTTCTGCAGAGCCTTTGTAAGTAAACTCTTGTAGTTCCTGTACATATAAGTACTGTATGTTGTTAAAATTAGTAGGTTTAACAGTTTAGAGGACTGACTATGGGCTTCTGCAGAAATGAACCAAGTCAGAATAAAACTGTGTTGTTAAAATAAGTCTAAAGGCTCCAGAATAGCTCTGCGTACGACTGTACGCCGCTCCGTACGCGCGTACTGAACGCAGGCAGTTCACCAACACAGCTCTGCGTT
>JARVGS010000321.1:25535212-25560978 GCA_031762315.1 Hypsolebias antenori | reverse complement strand
CAGGTAGAAAAATCTAAAAAAGCTAAGTCTGGTCCTCTGGACATTCAAAAAACAAAACAAAACAAAGCAAAAAAAAACGAAGAGTTGTCTTCTGACTTACCCACAGGTATCCGTGCGAGGACAAACAAAGTGATGCTCGTAGACATCCCCAAGAGGCCGTAGCCCAGAGCGCTCAGCAGCAGACACGTCAGCAGAGAGTACCGCCGTCCGACCACATCGCTCCAGCTGCCCTGACAATCACACAGATTCACTCAGAGATCAGATGGTGGATATTTCTAAAAGGTGTTAATAAAAGCCCAAGATTAACTCAACAAATGATGGCAAACAGAACAGTAAATGGTCTGCACTTATATAACACATTTCTATCTTATCAAGATCGTCAGAGCTCTTTACAACACATTCTGTGTCCTCATTTACTCCTTCATACAACACTAATATATCTGTACAATGAACAAGCAGAGCTTTATCACATTCATACACCGATAGGACACACGTTGGAGGCAATGAGGGGTTCAGTGTCTTGCCCAAGGACACTTCAGCATGTGACTGCTTGTGAAATCGAACCCCAAAGCCTTGCATCGGAGAACGACTGCTCTAACCACTCGGCCAAAGCCGCCCCAAGTAAAAGCCCAATATTTTAAATGAATAAATATGATTAAGAGTTTGACAAATT
Source organism: Hypsolebias antenori (assembly GCA_031762315.1). Classification (NCBI taxonomy): domain Eukaryota; kingdom Metazoa; phylum Chordata; class Actinopteri; order Cyprinodontiformes; family Rivulidae; genus Hypsolebias; species Hypsolebias antenori. The sequence goes on along the minus strand of JARVGS010000321.1, from coordinate 25,560,305 downwards.
ACCGTATTTTTTTGGCATATAAGTCACAGTTTTTTTTTTTGCATAGATTTGTCAGTCCTGCGACTTATATGCCGAAGCGACTTATATATGTTTTTTCCCCCATATTCATACCATTTCTGACTGACGCTTTAAATTTCAAAGAACTGAAACCGCGAGTCCTCCCGTGTGTGCTCGCTTCACTCAGCTGGTGCAGGTGGAGGAACGCTGGAGAGCTAGTGGCTCCGGCCGCAATGGAGGATGAATGGATGGATGGATGGATGGATGGATGGATGGATGGATGGATGGCACCCAGGCAAAATGAAGCAGTTTTGATCATTAAAGTGCATTTATTAAGGAAAAGTTAAACTGAGACACACCTTTGCTACAATGTCGAGCAAACAAATAATTGTTTTTAGTTGTTACGGTAATCTTGTTAAATTTCTAAGAAAGGTAACAGCAAGTCCTCCCGTGTGCACTTGCTTCACTCAGCTGGTGCAGGCGGAGAAATGCTGGAGAGCTAGCGGCTCTGGCCGCGATGGACGGATGGATGGCGCCGACCAGGCAAAATGAAGCTGTTTTGACCATTAAATGCATAATAAATGTGACTTAAACGCCAAAGCGACATGTATATTTCGTCCTTTTCATGATGCTTTTTTGACTGATGTGACTTATACACCGGAAAATATGGTACATGACTGTAAAAGAATGAAGCCCAAATTCTACATCTTCTCTGAATCAAGCAGCTCTTGTTTTATTAGATTCTTGCCCTCTCTGTCTTGTGAAATAATGACATTAGGACCCGCTGAGTTGGTCTGTGTTCTGGATGTGGACTTGTGGGATTACCATAGTAACTCAGCTGTTCTCCCGTCCTGCATTCATCAGGATTCAGCCGGTCTGCATAAAGGAACCAACAGATCGCTCTTTATACGTTTAATTTGTCGCATGACCACCGAGAATTAAGCCAATTTCAGGAGCTCAGAGCTGCAGCAGAAAGGAGCTGAGAACCTAACTTCAAATTCCAAACCTACTGTCCCTTTAGTGCCTCTCAAAAAACACATTTGTTTCATAACATCAAAAACTGGTTTAGTCAGCGGTGGTGTTAAAGAGTAAAAGTTGAATTATCTGTTAATAATAAAAAAAGAAAAGGTTTTGTGTCATGATAAGGAGCGGCCTTCGTGAGTGAACGTGTGCACACTGAATGCGCTGTGTGACCACGATCAACCTAAAACAGCCAGTGTTCATTGTCTTCATGAAATGCCAGAAATCATGTGGACTGCAACCATTCGACCACAAAGTGTGGGCATGTCTTGTTATACTGGACAGAAAGTAAGAAACACAGTCAATACTTACAACTATTGTGCTTGAGAAAAGCTGCAGGATCCCATATGTAGACCCTGAAACAGTTTAATGATAGTTAAAATTCACACATAATTCACAAGTAAAGTTGTAAGGGTGCTAATGCAAAACCATAAAAACAGGCAAATAGGGAAAATGTTTTTAATGTAATATAAAGCTAATGTAATATACAGGTAAAGCATTCAAAAAGGTGTCTGCAGTTTACCCAGATCATCCTTGAAATGTCTCTTTAAACTGATTAATTCAAATAAATGGTTTTATTGACGCTGCAGCATACAAAACAAATTGATTTATTTTGTGTATCAAATGCATAAATGCTTAAAAATATATATAAAAGACGACCTATTGTAGGTTTGATGAAGTGGACGTGATTTAGTGAAGTCTTAAAAAGAGCTCACAGCTGATTCCGGCAGATATCAGACACAGATGAGGTTCAGATCTAAGGATGAAGTTAAGTTTCTACTGATCCCGAGAGCACAAAGGTAACAGAAGTATTCTGTACTAAAAGAAGTGCACAACCTCATGAGCTAAAAGCTTCCAGCAAAGCCAGATTATAGGCACACAATCAAGATGACATCAATGAGGAACAATTGTATAAATATTTTTGAATAGTCTGTTCAGATCGTGGCCTTGGACTCAATGAAAATACTCAGAGACAGATGTGAAAATTGCTGAGCACATCTGTTCATTTTTTAAATACAACAAATCTTGAGAAAGTTAATGACAGAACTCCAGCGCATTCAAATGTGTGGGAAACGTCGTCTTGCATCCAAGAAGACTCGGTGATGTCACTGAGATGCTGCTGCTTTTACACTTTTATTGAATTACAAAATCATTTCATGTTTTTATTTTGTCACTGTGTGATCAAGTTTATTTATAATGCAACAACTAACACTGATAGAAGTGCTGAATGAAAAGTAAAATAATGACAAAAGAGACAAAAAAAAACAAAAATAATCACATACTCAATAAAACACTAAAACCGTGGGAAATAACTTGTGTAAAATATAACAAGGCTGAGTCAGGTCCTCTGGTCGGATTCTTCTTTGTTGAAACATTTTGTCTCTTATCCAAAAGACTTCTTCAGTCTTCTTCAACTTTTGAATAAAAGATGAAACGTAACAAAGAAGAATCCATCCAGAGGACCTGACTCAGATAGATGGATTATTAAGCAGCACCAGGACAACGTGTAAAACTTTCACAATGCATTAAAACAACAAATATTGCAAATGTGTTTTAAGATGAGATTTTAATGAGCAATACACAACTTGCATAATATGCAATATTAGATAGGCTTCTAATATTACATATTAAGGGAAAATGCTCACATATGCATAATGCATACACTGCACAATTAAGTACAACTGGGGAAAAATACTCAGTTTGAACTAATTTACCTTTTTAGATTTTGGCATAACTATAAAGAGTAAAAATATCTGACAGCCGTTGATTCAACATGTGAGTGAATTAGATAGACGTGTTGTGTTGAACTGATCTTTGACGAAGAAACTGCATAAACAGCATTTAATTATTATTTTCAGTTCAAGTAAAACTTTTCAAAACTTGATTTTACATTAAAAATTCATGAAAATGATTGACATGATTATCTTGAATGCATTGAAAAGATCATTTCTATCGTCTAGTTCAGGGGTCTGCAAACTGTGGCTCTGGGGCCACATGTGGCTCTTTGGTCCTTTTGCAGCAGCTCCTTCAGGCTTTGACCAAAACTAACATAAAACTGAATTTATTTAAATATTACCAACAATGAAAATGGCTAGTTTTAGAAGATGTCCTGCCATTTTCAAATACTGTATGTGAAGAATAGTACAAATACAAGGCGTAAAAACATAGACTACATCATGCTGGTACTGTAGTTTGTTAGCCACTTTAAGTCGACTTCCAGTCTCTCAGCATGATCTTTCTTTCAAAACCACCAGAATGTGAATATCTTTAAGACAAGCCGCTGAGAAGGAATATGGTGAGTAACTTTGATAACACAGAACAAAACATGAAAAACGAAGTCAAAGTAAACAAAGTATTTATTTTTCTTTAAAATGTGACTGGATATCCAACAAACTGGCCTAATTTTATACTGTCTTTAAGTTTATGCTTTAAGTAGTATACTTAATCAACAATTAAGAGAACTCACATCAGCCTGAGGGGTTCAGTGTTTTATTTTTTATAAAATTGTTAAGAATTATATATTTATTTTTTCTTTACATGAATCCGATCTTTTCCTTTGTATTAAAATGTAAAAATATCAATAAATGTTAATAATAGTTAGACATTTTTCGTTTTCTAAAATCACCCTCACTGGCGAGAAAAGCCATCTCTAACAAACCTGTAGTGGTCCACGGGCCACCAGTTGACAGTACACAGTTGCAGCAGCTTTTGCGGCTCCGGACTCATAATTAATCAGCAAAGAGGTAAAATAGCTATTTTTATTGCAAAGGTTGCAGACCCCCGGTCTAGTTCTAAGATAATAAATATTTTATCACATTACTTCATATTCAACCAGTTTGCTGATCATCGGAACAAGTTTTTAATGTCAGGTTCAGAATAGATTTGTAATAAGGGGCAGATATAATAAGATTTTTCTTCATCTGCTACCTTTCATTTTATATATTTTTTTCTTATTACATATGTGTTCATTGTTTTGTATTTTATTATAGAATGAATGAATGAATAGATAAAAACAAATAAATAAATAGACGGACGGACGGACGGATGGACAGACGGACAGACAGATAGATAGATATAATGAACACAACTTACCCACAATACCAGCCACAGTGGGACTTGCTCCAAGAGCCTTCACATGATGGCTGAGCAGAGGGATGATCATGCTCACCCCAAACAAGTCCTGAAAAAGGCCAATGAATGAGGAGGGCTTTATCACACACACAAACACACAAAAATAAAATAACTGAAATAAAACAGGTTTTAAAATCTCTGAGTGAACGTGGATCAGCGCTACATTATTCAGCTCCGAGGACAGTTAATGTGAGCATGTGTTTATCTAAAAAAAAAAAAAAAAAAAAAAAGGACGTTCTCCTAGTAGTGTTAACACTCGATTAAATTAGTAAACGTTTCACAGAACAGTGCATGAGATTGAATGTATGATGGAGGACGTGGATGTGTCAGACAGCTATTCCACATGAGGCAGAAATCACAGAGAAACTCAACAGCCAGGCAGGCTGGCATCACAACGTTGTCATGGTAACATGTGGATCACGTCCAGTGATCTTTAGCTGGAGTCCAGAGCAGAAAATACACCCAAAAAAAGTGATCCCTCGTTTTGTTTTTCTGAAATCAGAGCAGCTTTGGCCAAACATCTAATTGAAGACGCACCGCAGCTCATCCAGTGTTCTAACACAGTTCATCCCATAATAATTTATCTTTCAGCAGCATGACTGTCTCAGCTGCTTCTGTACCTGAGCTGCCTGAACTATTTCAGTCATTTTTAATGAAATGGATGAAAATAGTCTTTGAAAACTTTAGAAGCACTGAAAATGCTGTATCAGCAGCAGAATTGAACTTGCTTTTGGGCTATATTAGCAAATATGTCTAAAGTTACTAGAATTGTTTCAGTGTCCTTGCACCAGTAATCTGTGGTGCATCTTGTAGAATACTGTAAATAGTGAAGTCAACACAACACAATCAGAGGTGCCAAAATTAATAAACACATTTTTCAATGGTTCTGAATAGTACCTGCTGTAGCATACACAAAAAGTAACATTTGTACTAAACTACATATTTTATGAGCTACTCTTAGAGGGGACTTAATAGGAGTGTTAAGCCAGAGTCATGATCTTAAATTGATTATGTAACGTGAATTCGTCACATTCTTTACATTAAATAGCTATTTATTTGGCAGTGAAGATTATCTGATCTAACACAATATCGATTTTCTGTTAATTTCAGTCATTACATTTGTTTTTTTTGGTTTAACTACAGTAGTCTGTATTTTCTCATTTTCAATGAATAAATTTACTAGTCCCACATACCGGAGCTATGATGAAATCACACTACCGGTACACATTCAGACAAATATAAAACTAACAGGTGCACAGTAAGTCGCTCACCATGAAGCCCACCACATAAATACATCGTATAATCCTCCTCCGTTCCCTTAGTTTCAGGAATAAAGTGCTACATTTCTGGTGGTTCATCCTCCGGCGGTGGCAACTTGGTTACAGCCGAGGCGGAAGGATACATCCGGGCGGTCAGACTGTTAAACACAACACACGTCCTCGTGCCGGGGTCCGCGGAAGTATCAAATTGGGGGTGTGATATAAAACGCCGAGTTATAGAGTTAAGGAAAACACTTTAAAAAATTCTTGAGTCATCTTGACACCTATAATAAGAATATTTCGTGATAATGTTTAGTTCTGCAGTCTAAATTTGTTTATATAGTGCTGAACAGTCATGATTTTGCTGCTACTCCCCCGTAACTTTCGCAAAGATGGTTTTACCTGATGACGTCACGGCAGTGTCGGGTTTGTTACACATGTATTTATATTTTTTTAAAGACTATTTGCACTGTTTGCTTTAGTTATGTTTAAACTACTTTCTGCTTTATTTAGTTTAAACGACATAGTTTATCTAAAAATACTTGTTTTGTTCGTGCATCGTTTATATGCGTCAGTATTATGATGAAATTATGACGGTAATACCAGTTCACAATATTACTTTTTAAACAGACATTGGCACACAATACATTAACTCGTTTCAGAAACGCTGTTTTCTTCATAAACCTTAAATTATCTTTCTTGTTTTTAATTTATTCTCTTTTTTTTTCTTTCGGCTGCTCCCTTCATTAGGAGTTGCCAAAGCAGCACAGTCGACCACCACCTGCTGGGGAATCATGTGCATTGCTACTCATGTTTCTTGAAGATGCAAACATCTTAAAAACAATCGTTTATGCTGTCTTTTTCAAAATTCATTTTTTGAATTGATCAAGCCTCCCAGATGGGAAGTGACACATCTTCAGCTTCAGAACAGAAGTCCAGTTGTTTATTTATTTATTTATTTTTTACTTGTCTTGAGAAGATACTGTGTTTTGCTTCAAAGGTCAAATGCACTGATTATATTCTGCTTTTAGAAACCAAGATTAAGGTTTAAAAGAACCTGAAGTATTACACTGATCAAAATTTGGACACAACACACAGATGAACAGAAATATGAATATTTAAATGTCCATGTAAGTAAATAAATGCTTTCTTTTATTGTGAGAGGACCACACCCTAATCAAATCAATTCTCAAAAATGGAATAGTATCAGTGAACATGAAAATCTCTGATTCAGCAATAATCTACTTTAAGACTGAACTTTGACCTCCATGAAAATTAACTGCTAGTCCCAATACGGTTGATGCCCACACACACACCCGTACACACGCACACACGGAGTGGAGTAAGGGTGGCCGAGGTCACAGCAGTGTGTCAGAGAGACAGTGTCTACATATAGGCTCACTGCTAAATATTCCCCTTAGATGCCATCAAACTATAACTAGCAGCTTAAATGAGCAGGAATGACTTACTCGTAACTCAAGATTACCATGATAACCCGATGAGATGGCCACAAACACAGAAAAACTCAAGAGGCAAGTGATTGAAAACACAAAACCAGAGTTTGGTTGAATCCCATCATGATGGGCTACAAGAACAGAGAAAGACATGGGAAGTTAAGTCAAAATATCACAAAAAAAAAAAAAGGAAGAACTCGATATCAAACAGGAAACAAAGCAAAAGCATGGCATGAGTCGTATCAAAAGGTATGGACTTTAATAAAGCTGTGTTAAACCTAATAAAAGCAGAAGAGCTTAGTAAACTCGTCCAAATCCAAGTGAATGAAAACATTGAAATCACAACTGTGACTCTGACACAAGAACACATTGCAAATAATTACATCATGCCTGAAGCAATGAAACAGAACAATTCATAAAGTATTTCTTTGTCCAGAAGTCTCAGAGGTAACAAAGTGGTTCAAGACAACCACAATAACTTTGTATCAAACCACTTTGGCTGTGGCCGCCTGGGAGGAGTCGACGGTGGAGAGGGTGGGCCACAGAAACCATCTTATCACCAGTAAACTGGTTGGTCCACTATGGAGTGTGCTGCTTGCGGGACTAAGTTTGTTCATGGCTCCTCGTACTGATGAAGTCCTTTGGATGAAAGACGAAACGTCTCTCAACAAAAAAACAGACCGTCCAGACAACCTGACTGAACTTTGTTGGATTTTTTTTTTGTGCCTACATTATTGAGCATGAACCTTGATGCTTTTATCTAGACCTAACAGTTCCATTATTACTGTATTTTTATTTATTTATTTGTTTAATTTGTAAAAATGTTTTTGCGACTTCTTGTCCCACATTTCATGTACATACATGTAGCGTTAATGCCATGTTAATTAGTGTTAAGAGTAAAGGCAGCATTTCCAGTAATCATCTAATGGGGCACAGGTTTGGGACGTGAGGAGTTACTCCCCCTCTGTCCTTTCGCTCTCACCCTGACATTCCCTTTAGATTTTGGGTGTGCAGTTGCCAGGTTATTTCTGCACAGACCCCCACTCCTTCACGCTGTAAAATGCCCCCCCATCACACACACAGCTCCATAGTGCAGTGAAGCAGCCGCCTTCAGTCAAACATCAAAAATAGCCCAGGGGCCGGGGGTCGAGCCAGCTACACACCCCAGTGGAGGGTCCAGAGGAGTCATGTGGACAAGTGTGACACAAACAGATAGCAGGGAGGAGTGAAGATCCAGTAACCCAACATAAACCAGCTGAGCAGAACCCAGAATTAAGTGGACATATAACAACACTAAAGTTTCTGCCTCGACTTGTCGCTTGAACTTGCTGTAATCGAAGGACCAAGACAAACCAAAAGTGGGAGTCCATCAGCTGACTCTGGACCATGAAGCTAAGCGTGGCGTTGTTTTTTGCAGGGCTCTTTGGGGCTTTGGCAGCTGTGCTCATCCTGCTTTCTTTTGGAACCGACTACTGGCTGCTGGCCTCGGAGGCTTGCCAGCCTGACAACTCGGACAAAGAGGTGGGTGTTGGACTTACAACCACGGCAGGTTCAAAAGGTTAGAAACATTCAGGTTTACGTGTCTTTAGTTGGAACATCAGTTTTGAGTGAATAATTTTTCACATTTATAACTAAAGTCAAGAGTTTTTAGATGGGAATTAGTCTCAGTTGGACAGAAAATATTATTGCAAAAGCCTGAGCACCTATAAATGAGCTTTTTTCTCAACTTTTTCAATTGCTCCAATCACTCATTCAAGTGGAGGGTGGAGAGGTGTCCCTGTGGAACTGCTGCGTGTAATTGGACACTGTTTAATGTTGTGTGTGGAGCTATGCACTTAGTGAGGCACAGCAAAGTGTACCTCTAAGACAGGCGTACAAATACCAGCAATCTCTAAGGTATGATGCCATATTAAATATCACCGACTAGGACATACTTAGATTTTCTGAGTGGGCGCTGAAACTGACGCTGGGACTGGATAGCAGGACAATATAAACAGTGCGGTACAAGGGATTGTCCTTGGTCTAATCACTTGTAAATGCGTCGGCACCTGTCAGAATAAAATCCAGCTCTCAGTTTTTTAGAGTCTAATTTTAACACTGCCTCTTAAAATCAATAGTTTGGATTTTTGAAGTAGTGTTCAGTGGAGTGGCTGTCAGGGGACAAGCTAACAGCGAGCCAGAGTGGAGTCAAGACTAAAGCAGGTTTCTGCTCCATTAAAAACAACCTGCTCGTTCATCCATTCAGGTTCTGAGGAGCTGGTTCCCAGTGATCACTGGGCCAGAAGCAGAAAAAAGCCATACAGCTGTAGCAGCACATGCAAATGCTTTTTTATAGACTTTTGTTTTATAACGGCTTTTATTTTGGATATACAAGTTTATGATTATTTACAGTGAGGACACAGCCCACAGAAGTCAGGGCTCTCTTGGAAGTGAGTCCCCTAAGGCTCAATGGGTTTAACCTGTATAAGGTTGAAAAAAGTCATTATAATCATTAATGGTTCATATTAATTTCAGTATTTTGCAAAACAGAGTAACTAGGCAGAAAAACTTCCAGAAACCCCACATCAACATCAGCAGTCTCACATCAGTTTAAATTAATACTCTTTGTTTTTTTTACACTACATGTTCATTTAAACACGTACAAAAAATCACACAGCCCATGCATGTATTGCAGTCAACTTGGTTTATTTAGCGCAATCAGACTTTTGTGCACATAACCATCTAATGCAAAAGTGCAGATGATGTAAAGGTTTATAAGATGACTCATGGCCCTCTATTCTCAAACCGCTGTGAGAGATTCAAAGACCCAGACTGAGAATGTTTAAACAATAAGTTCATATTGTCTGGATTTTAAAACAAACTCAACATGTTGGGAAATAAATAAATACATAAATGGGCACAAATCTTTCCATAAGTGTATTCAGACTGACCTTTGAAGCTTTATTAACTTGAGCTGTTCTCAGCGTCCACTTCAAGTTTCTCTGACAAACGTTTTATCGGTGACATCATAGATCATTAATGGTGTTGCTTTGTTCACATGAGTAGTGACCACCAACAATAAAGTTTTTAATGATGCTGTGAGCTCAGTCACCACCAACCAAAAGCAGCTTTGACCTGATTTAGCAGCTGTGTATTAACAGCATGGCAGCAAAACTGCCTCACATCAGCTTGAACTCGTCTTGCACTTTGACACAAGTGTACCTACATGAGCAATGGACGTTCTCCATAGGAATACATCATGATATTTTATTTGTGTTTTATATTTCAGGTGGGACATGTGCACCAGGATGATAAAAAAATTGTTTCATACCATGAGGGGTTTTTCTGGGCGTGCTTTTCTGGAGGCAACGATGACATCCTGGCATGGACACGTGGTTTTGGTGAGTGAGATGCTCATTACTGTTTCAACGACTTTAAGTTTTAGACTTTTTACAGCTTTTTATTTAAAACTCCTTCTAAAATTATGTATTTAGACAATAAAGAATAATTAGATGCTTCAAATATCTGAATCTGCACGACTCCAATTGTTATGTTGTATAATTTAAATAATTAATAGATTTTTTTGAAGTGCTCTGTGGAAAAAATATTAATAAGGAATATCTTACCCGGTGTAGATAGCTCTTTGAAAAATCTTAGTTTGTAGATTATAAAGTTAAATTCTAACCTGGCAGATGGGCAAACACCTATTTTGAGCTGAGCTAAGACTAGATTTTTTTCATTTATTTAACAAAAAATTTAACCTTCAAAACTCCAAAAATACCATAGTGGTTCATAAACTATATTTTATAAACATTTACTTTGCCGTCAGTTTCACATTACATAATTAATTGTGTAGAAATGTGTTTTTCTATTTCTGTTCTGAGACAGCAGCAACCCACTCAGGTCTTGTCCACTTTTTATTCAACCTTTATTTAGACAGGTTAATCCCACTGAGCCTCGGGGACTCGTTTACAAGAGAGACCTGAAAATTAGCTGTTCCTCTTAAATGAAGTTGTTCAAAGAGTTATCTACATCAAACAACAAACCCTACGTCAAAATATCAATCCATCCGTTTTCTGTGGTAAAAATAGGGAATGTGTTGCTTAATATTCTATTTATTTGATTTCTTTTTTGTTTTTTTGAGCACAAACCTGTCAACTTTTTACTTCCTCCCATGGGGTCAAGGTTGTGTCTCATAAAAAAACAGCCCTGTCTAATAAATCAGAGAAACAGGCACCTCCCACCCCCACATCCACCTCCACCCGAGAGACTGCCCAACAGTCGAGCTCAAAATATTTTGGATCTTTTTTCACTTTTATTAAAATATATACATAAAAGTGAAGAAATGGTGTTATGTGGTTAGAAGCCACAGTCTTCTAATGACAAGACAAATGCTTCAACCCTTGACATATCACAGCCAGCACGGTGGTTGTGATGAACGTGGGTTCTGAACAGTATTACCATATAACTTTAAATAAGTAAAAAGCTGAGAGTAATCAATTAAAAAAGAAACATTTTCAATTCCATTTAAAATGATAAAATAGTTGAAAATACACAGAAGAAAACAATACATAGTAAGCTCAGTAAATAAGTCATTTGCATTATTTATTAGGAGGAACTACTTTAGTTTGTGGGGCAAATACATTTTTAGAGGGGCTGCACCCCTCCTGCCCCCATGACCGGCCACCACTGGATAACAATATTTACAAGCATTAAGCACATTTTGGTGTGGTTCTGAAGTCAAGGTTTTGTTTTCTGCTCTACATTTTTATTTCATGTTTATTAAGGTGTTAAAGTTCCCGAACACTTCTTTTCTGCAGAAAACCAGGCCGACGTAAAAACCTGTATGCCTGCCTATCTCCACACATACCCTCAGCTAACCAGAAATGAGACAGACACTGGTTATAGTCCTTCCATGAGTAAGTATCTGTCTTCTGTTCATTCTTTCTCAATGATGGAGTTGTTCTACACATTTGGTTAATGTCTTTGCTGTACAGTCTACAGAGGATTCTGGAGCATCTTTATGCTCATTAGTGTGGCCACTGTGGTTCTCGGTGGGTTTCTCATCATCTGTGCTGCTCCGTTTGCAAGCCACTGCTTGTATAAAACTGGAGGTGGCCTCTTCCTCATATCTGGTGAGTTTATAGTAATGAAATCATAAATGATGAAGAACACTTTGGTAACAAAAACATTTAAAGGCGTTCAGTGTTTCATATCGATTCTAAAAATAATCAGGTTTTCAACAGGTTCTAAAATTATTTCAGTCAGACTGAACAGATTCCACCGTGGCTTAAAACGAAGCCAAAATGAAAAAAGCTGTGTGGAAAAACTAAATCCTCCATCACTGCTTCCACAGAATTTCAGAGGGAACGTATCAACCAGATGCTGCTGATCAAATGATTAATTGATTGACCACATCTATTAAAACAGATTTTTTTTTTTTTTTCAGTTTTCTGCTCTGGAGCGAACAGGTACCGTGTTTTCCTGCGTATAAGTCACAGTTTTTGCATAGATTTGTCAGTCCTGCGACTTATACGCCGAAGCGACTTATTTAGGTTTTTCTTCCCCCACATTCATAACACAATTTTTAACTGATGCTTGAAATTTTGAAGAACTGCAACAGCGAGTCCTCCCGTGCGCACTCCTTTCACTCAGCTGGTGCAGGTGGAGGAACTCTGGAGAGCGGCTCCGGCCATGATGGATGGATGGAGGGATTGTGCCACACCATTCAAGTGAAATTAAGCTATTTTGTTAAATAAATGCATAATAAACATGACAGGTTTGCCGTGACACATAGTAAATGTGACTTATACGCCAAAGCGACTTATACAGTACTGTATATGTTTTTTTTACCTCTTCATGATGATTTTTTTTTTTGGACTGGTGCAACTTATACCCTGGAAAATACGGTATTTGTTAACACTACACCAAGGCAGAAAGACATCAGCAATCACCTCAGAAAAGCAAATGTTACTGCCCATTAATCAGAGATGATTTACTTAGTTAAATTTTCACGCACAGCTTATCCAGATTGGCTACATTTTGTTTAGAGAATATACATAATACATAAACATTTATTTACTGTACGTTAGAACTGAACTTTAAAGGTAAAGAAATGATTTTTAAAAAAAATAATCCTGATTCGTTTTATCCCAGAATTGAAAAAAGGTGGACTCTGTTGAGAAAACAAATATTTTGAGTTTAATAATTAACAGCATAAAATATAATTTATCACATGATTATTGAACATTTATCCTGAACATCTAACTTAAAAAAAAAACATTTTGAAAACATTTTTTGGAACCTTAATAGGGTGTTTTAGTCCAACAGAGCTATGTTTCTAGGGGTTTAGTTCCAAATGTCATTTAATTGCAGAATCTCTCTCCCTGTTCTGCGCCCCCAGGCTTTTTCTTGCTGTGCTGTGTGGTGATGTTCGTCCTGTGGTTTCAGCTGTCAGGTGAGATAGACGCCTACGTCCAGGAGAAACGCTCTCTACAGTGTTCAGACTTCCAAGTGTCCCTGAGCTACGGCATTTCCTTCATGTTTGCTCCTATTGGCGCCTTCTTCGCCCTCATGGCCGGCCTGCTTTTCCTTCTTATTGGTCGAACCGTCAAGAACTACAACTGAAGACAAGAGAAAGTGTTTTATTTTCATGTTCATGCCATGCGTCTGCAAGACTCAGTGATGATCAAACCAGGTGGATCATTTTAATTCAAATGTTGAGTGTCCAAGTTTGAGTTTGACATTTAAAACATTGAAAATAATCAAATAATCTGATTAAAAGAGGCTGATTGGTAACTTTAAATTGTCTCTAGGTGTGAGTGAGAGAGTGAATGTTTGTCTCATTTGTCTCTTGTGTCCCTGTGATGGACGTGGACCTGTCCAGGTTGTCCCCCGCCTCCCACACAGTGACTGCACCAGTGATTCCCGTGACCTGTAAAGGAAGAAGATAATGGATGGGGAAAAAAGAGCAAACTAATTAAATTAATGTTTTCCATTATGTAGCAGGGCCTTTTCTAATCCTGGCCCCCTTAACTATTTTTGTATGTGTTTTTGTGCTTCAACTTATATTTTACTTAAACAGCTTCTTCTCAACCATCTTTTCTACATCAGGTGTTTTGGAGCAGGAAAACATAAAAACACTGAAAACGGCAAAGATTTTTATATAAACACAACAATGCAAGTTCACCTGAAAAGTTTTGTCTGCATCAAACTGATGATATGCTGTTTCTTCAATGTTCACAACTTCTAAATTGTATGTAATCAAAATTCAGCTTGTACTGCAACCGCCTGCACATCCATGGATGCAGTTATGTTCATATATTTTCTGTGGCTCAGTGCTGAACCTGCACATGAGGTGTTGAGTTTCTCAGCTGTATTATTTCAATATAAACATCAGTTCGTAAAACACAGGCTAGTTTCTGAATAGAGCAACAGTTTTATGTTCATATGCTTGTTATAAATGATTTTACCATAGGTTTATCAACTCTTTAAGTGTGTTGTGATGAAGAAAACTTTATGTCTGTCAAAGAAATGCATTTATTTTTCTGCTATTTGTTTGGCATTAAAATGAAAAGGCTTTGATTCATGGTAAGTGTATTTATTTTCACATTAAAACAACTTTGAAAAAAAATCTACAACAAAATAATGTCACTATTTCTATTAAGCCATTTTCGTGTTGAATATTTTGGATTATCTGTGGACGCCATCTTGAATTGTAGTGAGTGCAAAAGTTAATGATCTACTGATTACTTTCTGGGAGGTCCATTAACATCCATCCAGTTTATTATTAAATATTTTGCTAACAGATAAGCAAGTGTTGACTTTAACAATTAATGCTACTATGATCTCTGGTTGGATCAAAGCCAGGGTGCAGACAGACATGTGGAACTCAGGAATAAAATAAAGCAGGGTTCTCAAACTTTTTGGGTAAAAGTTTCAGGGACCCCCTCATAACCCTCATGTTTTTGAAATAATTGTATTCAGTTTGTCTCTTTAATGCAATGGAAATATCTGTGTAATATAAATACTTAAGAGCTGTTCTTTAATAGTGTAAATACAATTTTTATACTTTTAAACATGGTGTATTTTTCATTCAAGACACAATTAACAACATTTTTAATTTCCACTTCCAAAAATTACAGTTTTGAGAAAATGAACAGCATCAAAACCCACTTTAAAACTTTATGTATTCACATATGGCCTAATGATCGTAATAAATGTATCACCACTTCTTCAAATTATTCTCTCCCCCAGAAATATTTGAATAAAACAACTGTGATTTCCTGCATTTTTGTGTATTTTAACAAGTTGTCAAACATCTACCTGCTTGTTAAAGTAGGCTTAAGACTTTGCTTTTTGATGAATCAGGATTTTCTTGTTATGCTGCTATAGGCTTACACTACTGGAGGACAAACCGACCTCATTTATTAAAATGAATTGTTACAAATAAATAGTTTGCATTTTAAATTATTTCTATCTTAACATGTGATTTTCGACCTGCCATTGTGTATCTGTTTCTCTCAAACCCAGCCAGATGAAGCAGATGGCCGCTTGTCCTGAGCCTGGTTCTGCTAAAAGTTTCTTTCTCATGAGGGAGTTTTTCCTTTCCACTGTCGCCTTCGTACTTAATCAAGATGAGAGTTCTGTGATGAAGCTGTCTGCTCCTCAGATAAATAATGTTATTAACTTACTTTTTAAGAATATAAATGTTTCTGTTCAGTGCCCTGAAATGACTCATGTTGTGACTTGGCACTGTATAAAGAAACTGAATTGTATTGAATTGTAAATAAACCAAACCAAATGATAACATCTGCTTATGGTATGCAAAATGTTTTATTCTATGGACAAATTGTTGATTTTTTGATTGTATGAATGTGTTTTATTCTATGGTTGGACAGCCGAAGGAAAATTACTACCCTGGTGGACAATAAAGTTTAATCTTATCTTATCTTATCTTATCTTACCTTATCTTAGTAAAATATTTTTTTCAGAGCCCCAAGCACCGGGGGAATGAACCCAGTTTGAGAACCACTGAAATAAAGAGCAACTATTTATTTAAAGAAACAAAAAGGCTGCTGCAGCAGCAAAACTCACAAAAGGTGCAGGGAGACACGGAAGAAGACATGATGGCTATGGGAAGCACAATCCACGGACAACAAGTAAACACAAAGACGAAGAACTTAAAGGGACACCAACGAGACATAATGATGAGCACCTGGGGTGAATGGGAGCAGGTGAAGCAAGAGCTGACAACATGAAGGAAGAAACACTGGGAAAGGCAGGACACACAAGTACATAAACACAAGACCCTAAAGCAATGACACAAGACAGAACACAGATTCTCACATTTAAACAAAGATCTCACACAACGGTTAACACTTGAAGTGACTGATTCTTAGCAGCAACTATAACAAATTTTACACCAGTGTTGGAAAAAAATTGACAGAATTCTAATGTTTTTGTATTTTATAGCTTAGCAGGATATTGCAAACATCTTAGCTCTAAAACCATGAAGGACCCCACTCACCCAGCACACACACGTTTTCCCCGCTCCCCTCAGGAAGCGTAGAACCACTAGACTGAGGAACAGCTTCTACTCTGAAGCTGCTAGACTCCATCCATCCATCCATTACCTTTTACCCACTTCTTCCATTTTAGGTCACGGTGGTTGATGGTGCACATGTCCAGCAGTCACTGTGTGAGGGGTGGTGAACACCCTGGACAGGTCTCCAATCCATCCCAGGGACACATAGAGACAAAGAAACAAACAACCATTGTATGTATGTATGTATCCTTTATTTAACCATGAAAAACAACTCAAAAAGCCTCTTTTTCAAGAGTGACCTGACCAAGACAGCAGCACAAAACAACATTCACTCTCACTTAGGGACAATTTAAAGTTACCAATCAGTCTAGCATGCATGTGTTTGGTCTGTGGGAGGAAACAGGAGTACCCAGAGAAAACTCATGCATGCACAGAGAGAACATGCAAACTCCACCCAGAGAGGCCCCTGGACTGGGATTTGAACTGGGGACCTGCTCACTGAGAGGCAGCGGCTCTACCAGTTGCACCACTGTGCTGCCCGCTGTTACACTCATGAATTCCAAATTAAGATTATCAATGTGAAAAAAATAAAACAAATAAATAACTGAAATGCCACTTTGATTGTTGATATGTGCTGCTGATTATCCATGCTGCTGATCTCATGCTGCTGATCATTTCATGCTGCTGATTATCCACGATGCTGTATTAATTTGTACTCATCTTCTCACACAGACTCATGTTTGTGCTGCTGTTGTTTGGTGTATTCTTTTGCACTATTAGTGTTTAGCCTATGTTTATATCTTAGATCTCATCACTCTTTCTTTTTGCACTTTATATTTTTGCTATTGTTGGAGGTCACTGGGAC
Source organism: Hypsolebias antenori (assembly GCA_031762315.1). NCBI lineage: Eukaryota > Metazoa > Chordata > Actinopteri > Cyprinodontiformes > Rivulidae > Hypsolebias > Hypsolebias antenori. Next base: position 25,543,052 of record JARVGS010000321.1, on the reverse strand, counting down.
CCTGTGTACACAATTTCATTCCACCTCATGTACCACATGTAATGTGAATGATAATAAAACCTTCTTGAACTTGAAAAGATAATAATTTAGATGTGCATCCAGTTGTTATTTCCTGCAAGTTTCATGGAAATCTGTTCAGTGGTTTATGATATATTTTGCTAACAGACAGACAAAAACATGATTGTCTGCTGCTGCTTTTGGTCAGAGAGTAAAATAAAAGCTCAATGTCAGTAAAATTAAAATTATAAATGCATGACTGTGAATAAAATGGGATATATTACCTGCCACAAGATGGCAGTGCTGTTTTATTTCATTTGCTTAAGCCTGGGAGGCTGAAATCCCATTTTGCTTATCTGGAGCCTGGAGTGCACGTGGCGTTATGCATTTAATCACAACTTCAGAGCTGCGATGGCTAGATGAAAGAATTCACACCTTGGCTGACAGACGGATGGTAATTTCACTCATGAATGGAGCATTTGATCAGGATCTGAATGTACTCCTGTGTTGATTCTCATGTGTCTGCATCAACTCTGAGCCTTTCAAGATTCATAATGCACTTATCCTACGTAGGGAAATGCATCTGCAGTTTGCCTCAGAATGCAGGGAGGGACAGACACAATGCAAGGCTCTGATCATTTGCTGACTTTGCCCTGCACAAAAGGCCCTAATGAAGGAGATTTCACACTTCCACATTTGTGAAGTTTCAAATTACCGCCTCCACATTGTGCCACATCATCTTCAGCTGAACCATGAGAATCCACGCTGTGGTATAAAATCACTGCAGGTCACGAGCAGGAAGTCTTTCAGGCGGGCAAACGCTCATAACTTGTAAGAGAAGCTCACAGGATAGGCCTTGTTTGACACCAGGAAAAAGATTTCTTATCGTGTAGACTTACTGCTTAATTAAATATGACGAAGAAAAGTGAAAGTTTATTAATTCCTCAGTCCATATTCGAGCATGAGTTTGCAATTGGGAGGGGAAACTGAGGTAAAGGTGTAATAGGTGGAGGTTTGATGCAGGTGCAGTCTACTTGCTGCAGAAGCCGGGCCTTGCAGTCAGTAATGCCATCAGAGTGGGAGTCCCAGCTGAATTCAGTGCTGTTCTGCATCATTGCCCATGATAATTGTGTGTTGATAGGGAGCGCCGGAGATGGAGTGTAATTTCCACCGAGATTCCTAAACAAATACCTGTGCTCAGCAGAGGGATAGAGAGCGACAGGAGGTGAGGAGGAGAATGGCGGATGAAAGGAGACGGAGGATGAGAGGGAAGCACCTCCAGAGGAACGAGGAGGATGAGGAGGAAGAGGTAGGGTTAAGAGGAAGTGGCTGCACTGCAAGCTCTGGTAGAGGAGAAGAGGTGAACCAGGCTTCAAGTCAGGACAGACAGAGGAACAAAATGTTTAAAATAGATGTTAAAACCAAATTATGACTCAGCTTATGTTTAAACAGATGCAAAATAAAAGTAATACAAATGTGAGATCTTTAGTAAAATGATTTAGCTTCTGCTGGTGGATTCCACCCCCAAGAGTAGTGCCCACTGCCCATATGTGTTTTTAAATTGCAAGTTTTTCTTGTTTTTTATTTGCATAAGCCTTTTGGGCTCCATTTTATGATAAGAATATACATTAATGGTTTAAAATAAGATTTTGAACACCATCAATTGTTAGCATGCACCTACAACAACTTGTACACTTTCAGATTTCATGATCAGTTGTTATAATTGTGTGAATGTTCATGAAGCACTCACACTTGTGATCCGTTTCACTTCCATACATTTTTCTACATCTTTCTCGTTCCACAATTTTTGGGCTGTTTCAACAGATCATAAATCAAAACATTTAGCGCTTGCAGGACAATTCTGTTACAGATTTTAGTATTGGTGCAACTTTAGCTTTTTGAAATATTTAGCTTTTTTGCCATTTTTCCCCCTCATAGAAAATTAATTGAACTCCTCTGACCTCCTTCGTATCTGTTTACAATCTTTTACTACGCCTTTCACTTTTTGTTCTAGTTCAGCTTCTTTCAGCTTCCTTATGCAAATTTTAACTTTTTTCAGCAACTTTCAGCTAATTTCAACTGTTTTTGCAGGTGTTTTCTGCTCCTTTCAGATTATTTCTGCTAAATACAAACAACATTGTTGTGCTTCTTCTAACTTCTTTCCATTAACTTCAACTTGTTGTTCTCCTTTCAGCTTATTTCTGCAGATTTCAGCTTTTCTGCCTTTTCAGCTACTGTTTTGCCAGTTTTCTATTAATTTGAGCTTTTTCAGCTAATTCCACATTATTCTCACACATTTGAACTGATTTAAGTATAATTCAGCAAAAATGTGCTCTCTCCACTTCCTTCTGGTAATTTAAGCTTCGTTCTGCTTTTTAGGAAAACTTTTAAGCTGTTTTTAGCAAATTTCTTTTTTTTTTTCCCAGATAATTTCCATTCTGCTTCTTTAAGCCTGTCTGGGCAAACAAGCGTTCTTTCTGTTTTCTTCTGCTAATTTAAGCTTGTTCTAACTTTTCAACAAACTTTTTAACATTTTTTAAGCTAATTTCAGCTACGGTAATTTCAGCTGTTTTCTGATTAATTCAAAATTTTTGTGATGATTTTTCCTACTTTCAGCCTAATTAACTTCTTTATGCTAATTTTAAATTGTTGTGCTCCTTTCAGATTATTTTTGCTATTTTCAGTGAATTCAGGTACTATTTAGCTGTTTTTATGCTAATTTAATTTTTTCATGTAATTCCACTTTTTTTTTTTTTTTTTTTTTTAGCTAATTTCGGCCCCTTCTGCTTCCTTCAGGTAGTTTAAACTTCTTTGTTTTTTCAGCTTTATATTTGTATTTTTTTCTTGCTAATTTACTATTTGTTGTGCTAATTTCTGCCAGTTTAAACCTAATTCAGCAAATATGTGTTCTTTCTGCTTTCTTCTGGTACTACGGTCTTGTTCTTCCATTTCAGCTACATTTCAGCTACATTTCATGATTTTAAGCAAGTTCTTCTGCAATAATCATTCTTACTGCATTTTCACAGGAAATGCAATTCCTCTAGTATTTGTTCGGCTTGTAAAACTTGTATTTTCCTGACTGCTTAGCTCACTTGGTTTCACTTGTTACAATGAAAAGATGAAGCTAAAAACAGAAAGAATAAAAAAGAAGCTAAAAACACAACTAATTAAAAAAGAAGCTAAAAACAGAAACAAATTAAAAAAAGAAGAAGCTAAAATCAGAAAGAATAAAAAAAGAAGATAAAACCAGAAAGAATAAAAAGGCTCACTGTTTAGCCAGAAACAGGTCACTCTAAAACTGTCACTCTGGAAACAAGCTGGTAAATTTTAGCCTTCGAACGTTTCTACTAACATTTAAGTAACAATTCACACTTTGGGTGGATTAAAACTATGGTTATACAGTAAATTTACCTAAATGTAAAAAGTAAATCACACTTAAATAAGTTAGTTTATTTTCTAATAAATTTTAAACCCTCAATTTCTCAAAGTTAAACTTGAACTACTTAAAAAAAACAACTACTGTATTACACTAGACAAATCCTTAGCTAATATTTATAAATGTTGTCAAGTTTTAATTATTTTTTTAATCATTTTTAGTTAAAAATGTTAAATTAAAATGTAACTTGTTTGTACTTGGTAGTATAGCTTTGCTAATTAAATTCAAACTAATTAAAAATTAGTCAAATTATGACATGTCTGTTTAAACATGTAATTAAACTTTAGTCATAAATGGAAATATTTACAGGAACAATTATTACAGCCAGGATTTTTCCTTTTAAACTTCTGTCAAAATAGTCACGTAACAAGAAATTGACAAATATATTGTTTATACAGAAAACTAAAAGTTGATAGATCCCAAGGCATGATTTGTGATCAATGAAAAATCTCAGCTAATGCAAAGCTAGGTGGCAACATGTGAGTTGCACCTCGTCATCAGATGTAAATAAAATGAGAAATTATTACGCAATTACCATCTATGTGTCTTATTACAGTTTTTAACTTTAACTTTTATGAAGTTATCTGATTTTTAACAAATACAAATAAGACTTTTGGTGTTTATTGATGGTCTATAAACCAATTCAATATCTCTTTTTTCAGTGTACTCTTCTGATGGTTGTTAATTGATTATTAAACATTTATATCTTAATTAAGAACCACGTCACAATCATTTTAAAATCCTATGTGAATGTAATTCTAACTGAACTTTTCTCAGGATTTATAAGTGGAACAATAATCTGCAGTTTCAGAAAGGTTTCTAAAACCTTAGTTTTATCTATTTATTCATTTTTTATTTGTTCCAACATAGTCAGTAAACCTGCTATTTAAAAATGTTCCCATTATGTTGAGTCGACACATCAAGTTGCAGCTTTCAACACTGATTCTCAGAACTTTCAACATCTTTTCACCCGCTTCGCTGATCATTTAGTTGGTTTGAATACGTCTTATGTGTTACAGATGGACTTTTGTCTCAAGAAACATGCTTTATTATTTTATTTTTTTTAAGGATCCTGAAAAGACACAGCCAAGGCTGAAGCAGGTCGAGACAGCAAACAGGTCCGTCACTCGTCTGGTCAAGTTAGATTAGGTTCAGCTCTCAGCAAACACTTTATATTTAACCTTGAGGGAGATTTCAACTAATTGGAAAACAGTCTCTGCCTGAGCGCTCACACCTTATGGCGTGTAGTTATCATGGCTTATCTGCAAACTATATCATAATCCTGCACGACACGCCAAGTTGGGTTTCATTTGAATCTGATTACTTTCAACTCTCAGGAAAAAAAAGGCAAATTATTTGAATTGCATGAACAATATGGCAAGTCATATTACACGCTGCTTTCCTCTTTAGAGGTAATTTTACATAATTTCCCATTCGTTTCGAAATAATGAATAGACAATAGGGCTGCATAATTGTGAGAATTTACAATTCAGAGGCCCACGTCGTATAATCACCACGCATAATGCAAAGAGTTGAGCGCATAGGTCAGAGGTGGCAGTGGCACGAGAAGTAACTCAAGTTGTCAAAAAAAATAATGCATTTATCTCCACAAGTCTATTTGATGTGGCACTGTCTGTGTGAATGATTAAAAAAAAGTGGAAGCATGTAATTTAATTAGCTTTATAACTCATAATTTAGACTCTTTCAGTGGAGTCTGCTCGTTCAGGAAAACCCACCGGTGCACAAAGACTCCTAAAAATCGGTTATTACATTGTTGGCCGGTGAAAGCTACACCTGCATTAAGTGGATCTTTTCTGCCCCGCTAACATCCTGTGGCCTCACGCCTCGGTTTGTGCATATAAATGACATTCCAGAGTGCGTATGGATGGCTCTCGTTCATACACGAGGTCTCTCGTTTCAAAGGCATGCTAATGCGTCTTTCGCTGCTCTCAGCGGCTCTCTTTTAACTGCCAGAGCAATGGTGAAGGAGATGATTGGGACTCTTCAGCCACCTTCGCCTCCTGAATATTCACACGTTTCTAACAACACGTGCAGAACCTAAAAAAAAAAAGATTTAAAAATGTAGAGACGGGGTTTACAAATAGTAGTAAGTGAGAAATGATTTCAGGCTTTAGCATCTTATTAAGAGGAAGCGTCACTCCTTTTCGGCTCACCAGATCCGTGCTTTCTGAAGAGACGAGTTTCACTTTTTCACCATTTTGTTTGGGATTCTTGTGTTACAACGCTAAGAAGTTCAGTATTTGGGTTTAGCTTCACCCTTGAGCTATTAATTAATGCTTCAGTACAAACAGCCGATGGATTCGGCCATGAATATTCAAACGCAGCTCTCGCATATGATTTCCTATGCAGTGTTCTAACACTGAGCATCGGTGAGGCAGCCATGGAGGCCTCAAAGCCACGAGGCTCTGCATCATATCCAACTGTTCCAGTGCGAACAATAAACCTGCAATTTACACTTTTTTGTAACAAGGTGAGACTTAACAACCTCATCCTCAAATGTCACAATTATTTTTAAATAGTCATGCTTTTAAATTTTCCTCCTACGCCTTCTCAAGTCAAAGCTCAAGTGTTTTTAAAGTTATTTAATTTTGTCTTTTTACATGAAAGTCAGCAAATGATGAACATGTTTTAAATAGTGACTGGTCCGTTAGGATAAAGAAGGCAAAAAAAGCACCTTCTTCATGGAAAGACTCTAAAGTAAAAATAAAAGTGTTGTAGGAGTACACCATGTTAAAAAGTTGATGGAATATTTTTAAAAGTGCAATTATCTTGTCTTCATCAAATTACACTTACAGATTGAGTCTTATTTTAAAATTGTTATTATTGTAGAATTTAATACAATCCTGATCTTTTTAAACATTTTGAACAGAGACTAAGAATTATAGTCATTTTCTCAATAAATTTAAACAGATTTTAGCTTCAGAATCGTAAGACATTACAATAATAATGTTTATGAATGTAATTTTTAAGGAGATGTGAGTATACTGTCATATTTCATAGTGTTAAGGATGTGGTTGTAAATACCTTAAAAGAAAAAATAAGCTGTTTATCATAATTAATCTCAATTTAATATACAATTCTGATGTTACATTTTGTTTACTCCTCGTGCTGCGCTTCATGTGTATTCATAAAAGTCACTTTGTATGTAACCTCATCAACATGTATGAAAATGATGCATTGAAATCATGGTGGCGCTAACAGGGCCCCATTATTAACAGCTGAACTACGTCGGAGCAGAAACCAGTTGAAGGCGAAGTGAACTGGACGTATAGGCTCAGGTTTCACGAGGTGGAGGTGTTTTTGTTTAGAGGAAGTAAAACTGCAGAAAGTTTTAAAACTCTTGCATGAGGCGCCTTAAAACCCACAAAGAAAAATGAGTTTGAATGAAAAGTAATCCAAAACCAATCAAAATCTCAAGCATTAATTTATCAGCAAAATTAAGAAACTTACCAATTCAGAATAAATACACATTGCAGCACAGAATTCCAACTTAAAAACCCATTAAACATTAAAAAAAAAACAATGAAATGCATGTCCAGTAGGCGTGAAATGAGCACTGCGCCTGTAGATTTCCATAGGCTCTTCAAAACAGCTTCGCTTTAAAACAAAATCCATATTTTGTGCAGAAGTTTTAAATCCATGTGAGGAACCATTCTGTGACTTATCTGCAGTGTAAAGTCTCCTCATGTGTCCTGATCCCCTGGCTGCTGCTGATCTTTTATACGGGGTTTAAACTTGCTAAATTATACCTTTGACCTCAAGTGAGGCTGACACTCATTGAAAGTAAAATCCTGTTTGGTTTTGCAATGGTAAAAGTAGACTTTGTATTAATGGAAGTATAATATTTGTGGCTTGGGTGGTGCAGGAAGGAGGAAGCAGTGAATAATGTTTCTCAATGCAGATGACATGTTCATATATTCATTTATTAATTTATACATTTGAATTGCCATTTAGCTTGCCTTTATACTTGCCATTATTTAAAACATTTATTGTTTTATGCTCTGAATTAAATAGTTACTTTAACCACTTTTTAAAGACAAAAGTGCAATTTTGTTTCCTTCTATTGTCTCTGTTTCATATTCATGTTAATGTAAAGTCTCCTGCCTTCCCCTCTCTTGTTCATATCTAGAGACATGCTGAGAGAAGCCGGATAAACACAACACAAAGTTCTGCAAAGTTTTCCAAAGTTCAGAGGAAATGTCAGCCGGGAAGGTACCGGACTCGAGGCAGCGGGAGCCAGAGGGAGCATACGGGGGCTGAAAATGTTACCGACGATAAATAAACATTATTTAAAAGATCTGTCAGCTCCTGTTAGAGCAAAGCCGTGCTTCATTTGTTCCGATGCTCTGAGGGGATGAGGAATATTTAATCACTCCTCTGAATGAC
>JARVGS010000321.1:25467441-25480390 GCA_031762315.1 Hypsolebias antenori | reverse complement strand
ACTCTGGTCCTTTTGTCCAGATATTACAGAGTTAAGGAATTTTAAATAAATGATTTAAACAAACTGTGTCGGAATTCAGAAGATGTAAGAGTCTCATTTTTATGATTTTAACATTAGTATTTTATTCTGAAAATACAATGTATTTGGCTGTTTACTGTATTACAAAACTTAAGCCACAACAAGGCAGAACAGTTGATGGAAATAAAACAGGATTTTAATTAAAATATGTATGTTTCAGCTTTGCAGTGATGACTTTTAAACTAAATCCAAGGAAAGAGTTTGAACGCACTTCATGAAAATAATGTAGCTTCATCTTTGACACGTAGACTGGAGGACGAGAGCCTTTTATCACACAAACATGCAGTTTGTTGTTAAAGAAAGCCATGTCGTTTAAAACTTTTACTAGAATATAATACATAAGTTATTACTTAACTAATAATTTGGGCTAAATTTACAGCTTTTAATACAGACTCATAATTAGTTGGTATTTGAAAATCTTTGAAATTATGTTAAACTTTTAAAGCAATTTACCAAAAAAAAAAAGTTTAAGATGTAAAATATATAAACAGTCTTGAAATTAGTTAGTTGATCAAACTATCTTCCCTTCAATAATTTATATTTGATGTGTTGCAAACATTAAAAAAAATCTTATTTCAATTATTTTATTCAAACTGTATCACATTATTTAATTGCAAAATGCTTCAGCTGTTATAGTGTGTCCGTGTGAGGCTATGTGGGAAGTTTATGGTAACTTTAAAGTACAAAAAATACACAACAGTAAGATATGCTTCACATTTTCTTTAATCATATATGTACAGTATATCATTTTTATTGTTAGCACATCCCACATTGTGTTCAACCAAATGATTAGAAATAAAATGGGTGACCATAAAGTGCATTTGATCTCAAAAGGTGTTTGTTTGTCTTTTAGCATTTGGACAAAATCCAAGACAAATCTGCTGAAAAGTGTAAATTAGCAGCGACCAGACCGAGCAGCACCTGGATGTCCACTCACAGACCTGCGTGTGTCCCAGTCCGTGTGTTTTACTCTCTGAAAGCCAGTAAAGAGAGTCAAACTGGGAGCAGAAAATTCCTCACGACACGTTTATCTGTATGACACACTGTGTGTGTGTGTGTGTGTGTGTGTGTGTGTGTGTGTGTGTGTGTGTGTGTGTGTGTGTGTGTGTGTGTGTGTGTGTTTTCAAATCCCACAAAAATCTGAGCTTTGATTCAAGTCTCATCAGCTCTAACTTATAAGTGACACAAGTAACTTTTTATAATATTTCAGTGGTGTCTTTGTAATAAATAAAAAGGTAGTGGAGTAATATTAATATTGATAATAGTAATATAATAACAATAAAATATCTACTTGTTAATCACTGTCTTTCACACCAGAGGTTTAAGCTAAAATGATTGCATGTTGAGAACTGACAGCGGCTATGGTGTCGTGCAGAGTGGGGGTTAAAGGCCTTGCTCAAGGGCCCAGAGTGGGGCAAATGAGGGTGGAGGGAGGTGTGAGTTCTTCACCTTCCCCTTACATTTCGATGTTGTCTGTATCGGGAGTTGAACCAGCTATCTTTAGACAGGTCCACCTTCTCTAACCTCTGTGCCACCACTCAAACTGTTTTAGTCAATCCATTGTGCTAATTGTTGGAGCCTGAATGCAGTTTATAATGGTTAAAAAATGTACCTAGTTTTGAGTTCATACAATGAGATTCATTTAAAATGACAAAGATATAATATTTAGTTTATTTTTTTAAAGATGAAATGATTGAAATGTAAGATTTCTTAGAGATTTTGAGTTGTATTATTTTCCAGTAGCAGTGTAAAATGAGGTGTTTTGATGATACCTGTGGGTGTGGTTTATTGTCAGTCAGGCTGTCAGGTGGAGCAGAGTGGAGCCACACAGTTTTTTGACCTCTGCCTCTATGTCTCTCTATAGTTCCTTTCATTTTGTACAAGTTTTTGATCTTTGCAAAAAGAAGTATTCAACTTCACAAGGACTCTGCTGAATTTTTAGACATGGTGCTAAGGAAGAGAAGACACCTGTCAAGCTAGTGGCTTCAGTCAGTAATCTCATGTCACAACTTCTCTTCAGAGCTGTTTGTGCTCGAAATATGTTGTGGGAACATCTCTCAGCTCTTACCACACAAAAATTTAGCCCAGTGTCTGCAGCACGCACAGAGTCACAGTCATTTTGTGTTTCTAAAGGGTGATCAGATGGAGCATCTTCACCTGGACTGACTTCAAACTTGAATCATCTAGAAGTACTTCCACTGCAGTACTTTCTGAGAGTGACATTTACATCGGACTAGTGGTTCATGAGAAATTTGGCTAACAGACAGACAAAAGTGACTCAAGTGTTAAAACCAAGCACTTCTCACACAACCACTTGCAGTGTGTGAAGAGGATGACTCTCAGCTACTACCACACAAGTTTTAGCCGCATTATCTGTAAAACAGTTATTTATATATGTGTGCTAAAGGCAGCCATATTGACTTAACTCCAAAAGGTATAAAGTTGTAGACATCCCGCACTTTCTGATAGCTTCATTAAAATCCGTTCAGTGTTTCAGGAGATATTTTGCTAACAGACACAGCCGCAGTGGGAACTCCGCGCAGCAGCCGTGAGGCGCGCGGCTCCTCTCCGTCCAATCAGCGGCGGCTCCGCGCAGACGCGCTCCTGCCATTGGGCGGAGACGGAGGAGGAATGAGCGCCGCGCGCGCTCCTGGAGCACGCACGTCGTGGACTCGCGCTCCTCTCTCCGCCGCGCAGTGGAAGACGACGCACCAGGTCGGAGCGGAGCGACACAGACTTCGTGGATTCAACTGGTCCCATCGAAAGTTAAAGAGTTCCCATAAAGGAGTGCCAGAGCGCGTTCCCCATCTCCAGAGTGGATTTTACGCACAGCGCGCTTTTCTGGACGCAGGAAAAAAAAAAGTTCTCCAACTCTTCTTGTGCGCACAGGAACGCGCAGGCAGAACTTTTTTTTTTTTTTTTTTTTTAACACAAGTTAACAGCTGTTGGCGCAAACTTGTAGCTCATGGAGCAACTTGGAAACATTTTTTTCGTAATCGGACAATAAAAACCCGCTCATCCTGGAGTGACTTTCTGTTTGGATTGGAGTCAAAGTGGACTTCACCACCAGAGGAGACGCATCCGGCTGAAGATTTATGCCTTGGGGGATGGCAGCGGCCACCTCGGCTCCGTACCTCGCCAGCAGCAGGATCCTGTCCGCTCCGTTCGCCCCCTCCGACCGGAGAGGCGCTGCTGGCATGCAGCCGGGCGGCACCGCCGTCACCACCGTGTCGGGGGGCTACAGGGTGGACCCCTCCATCAAGATGGTCCAGAGCGACTTCATGCATTCGGCCATGGTGGCGAGCAACGGCGGCCACGTGCTGAGCCACCAGTGGGTGACGTCGTTGCCTCACGCCGCCGCCGCGGCGGCTGCGGCCGCGGCGGCTGCAGAGGCCGGGTCTCCGTGGCCCCCCAGCGGCCCCCAGCACCAAGAGGTGAAGAGGAACACGGGCAGGGAGGACCTTCACTCCGGCTCAGCGCTGCACCACAGGTCCGCACATCTGGGAGCGCATCAGACGCACGCGGGAAGTTGGGGCGGCAGCTCTGCCGCGCACATCACTGAGGGGGGGCAGCAGCAGCAGCAGCAGCCTCTGGTTTATTCTCAGCCCGGGGGATTTACAGTCAACGGTATGTTGAGCTCACACACGGGACAGAGCCTCATGCACGCGGGGCTGGTGCGCGGGGAGTCCCCTGAACTGGATCATCACCATCATCAGCACCATCACCACGGGCACCAGCATCACCAGCATCACGGAGTGGGCCACGACTCCCAATCGGACGAGGACACCCCCACGTCCGACGACTTGGAGCACTTCGCCAAACAGTTCAAGCAGAGGCGGATCAAGCTCGGTTTCACGCAGGCCGACGTGGGCTTGGCCTTGGGCACCCTGTACGGCAACGTGTTCTCGCAGACCACCATCTGCAGGTTCGAGGCTCTTCAGCTGAGCTTCAAGAACATGTGCAAGCTGAAGCCGCTCCTCAACAAATGGCTGGAGGAGGCCGACTCCACCACCGGGAGCCCCACCAGCATCGACAAGATCGCCACGCAGGGGAGGAAGAGGAAGAAGCGCACGTCCATCGAGGTGAGCGTGAAGGGCGCGCTGGAGAGCCACTTCCTGAAGTGTCCCAAACCGTCCGCGCAGGAGATCAACTCCCTGGCGGACTCCCTGCAGCTGGAGAAGGAGGTGGTCCGGGTCTGGTTCTGCAACCGCAGACAGAAGGAGAAGCGCATGACGCCGCCTGGACTCCCGCGCACCCCCGAGGACGCGTACTCTCAGGTGGGCACCCCCTCCCCCTCCATAGAGTGTAAGAGGATGTACGACACGTGAAACAATCAGATCTGATGGAAAACCTCAAAACATGGAGGGTCCCGTTTTTATTTTTATTTTTTAAGACAAATGTTTTCCTGATCAGAACTCCAGCTGATCAGTTTGATCCATAAAGACTGGGACAATCGACTTTTGCACCTGCAAGCATCTTTGGGCATTTTGTCTTCACAACCTCTGGAGCTAATAAATCAACTGATGACGACTTTAAATAAACAAGAACAGTTGTTGAAACTTGTTCATTAAGAAATTACCATTTCAGAAGACAAATCCGTTTCAGTGAAGCCCAGATGTTCAGCAACACTTCCCTGCACTGTAAACACGTTCCTCTGTGATGCTGCAGAAGTTCATGTCTCTTGTTCCAGACTGCGGCTGAAGCCTGAACATGTTTTTCATCCTTAGCAATAATTGATGCTTTTCCTTCCAGATGTGTTTCTTACAGTTTGTGTTGTGTGTCAGTGTGTTCATGCTGTATAGCACAAATCATGGTCAAGAAATGATTTTCAGCATTGTATCCCCCCCCCCCCACACACACACACACACACATACACACCTTTAAAAAAAATCAGCACATTTTCTCTCAAGTTCATGTAAAAGTCTGTTTATTATTGTGTAACGAGCTATTTATTATTTTTCTCTGTTCTTTTCCATGAAAGAATAATTATTTAATAAAATTGGCATAAAATGAAGATTTGAGTCAATCATCATTTTTACTGACACACACACACACACACACACACACACACACACACACACACACACATATGTGTATATACATATATATATATATATATATGTATATATATAAATATATATATATATATATGTATAGATATATACATACATATATAAAGTCGTACAAAGGGAGTTTTAAACGTCTAACTCTTAAAGGTTAGGGTTTGTTCAGTTTGAACGTTTAAGTTCAATAAACACACAAAGTTCTGATCCAATTCTTTTTCTTATAAAAAAACGAAAACAAAGACAAAACAGATGAGCCGGTGATGGAATAGCTTCAAAGTTCACCTCACGACAGCTTGAATGCTAAATAAATTATTTGGACATGTTCAATTCAAATACAAAATAAATAAAAAAATAAAAACCTGCCTCAGTTTTCCTCATGTCGGCCCTTTAAAGCCACTCTGACCCCACTGACACTGACCGGGCCTGGTACTGGTGAGTCCGAGAGCGTCTTCATGCGGTGAGACACTCCACTTCAGCCGGAGAGGCAGGGTGATGGACTGCAGCTCGATGGATCACAGCCAGCCGACGTCGGCTGTCCCAGATGGTGGTTCACCTCGGCAGCCGTTGCCAAGGTGACGGCGAGATGGAGTGACAGTGGCTCTCCTGCCACAGACGATGGGTTTAGGAGACGGCAGTAAGTACACCTCTGACAAACAGCCTTTTCTCTTTGCACATGAACATGCAGCCTCAGCTGAAATCTGCACAGTGTTAGTGAAGAAGTCGCACATGTGTCAAACTACGACGAAGGTCAAAGGTTAGTCAACAAAACATGGAGGAGTGACGACAAAACTACACAAGTGACGCATTACTGTAAATGTTCAACTTTTAATTCCCCTGCAGGTCAGGAAACATCAAGTGGGGCCTTCACGTGAGCTCCAGATATCACAAAGGAGTTTGGCACAATTTTACTGTCACTGTTACAAATATATAATAATAATAATAATAATAATAATAATAATAATAATATCAATGTAGGTTTTAGTAATTGATCAAACTAGCATTGTGATTGTGTCATCATTACTTATTTGATTTAATTACTAGCAGTTTATTTGACCTCACAAACATTAGGAATATACAAACAGAACCAGACTTTCCAAATACCAAGGCCCCAAAATATATAGTGCTTTTATGGAAATAAAATATGATTTTCAAATGATGACTTTTCTTATTTACAGTGAGCTTGTTGCAAAGAGTTTTGATTTGTTTCGATCTGTGTCGGGGATGTTTGGGGGCTGTTGGTGCTCAGTGCAGGCGTCTTGTAATCCTGAGGCTGCGGGTTCGAGTCCAGCTTGTGCATGCAGCAAAATACAATGACCACATCTTTCAAGGGAGTTTGTTTGCTGCCGACACTGAGGACAACAACAAAACAAACAAAAAGATGATGCGTCAGATTTGTTATAAAGTCAATGAACTTCCACTTTTACTAAATGTAACTTTGTGTAATGTTCAGTCATAATGGTTTGTAACGCTATCGTTGACTTATGTAATTGTTTCATATTTTATCTTCATTTTGACGTCTACAGCAAACACCTGCATGATTGATTCAGATTTTAAGAAAGTTTTAAGCCCATTAAACTGTTCATACATGATTAAAATTTGCATTATTTATTTTGCTTGTTGTTGTTTTTTTTAATCCTAACCTTTTCTCGCTCATTGCTTTGACACTTTAAATTTATTTGGTCCATAAAATACATTTCATTTTTTTTTTGTTTAAATAAAGGAACATTTCAGATCTATTGTGATCTGTGCTGCAGTGGCTCTTTAAATCTGTAAACTGCGACAATGCAGACTTTCTGGCAGTTGTAGTTTTTCTGTGCGTCAGAGTTTAAGTGCTGTATTTTATTTTTTGACTGAGTAGTTTTGCAGTTTTATTTATTCATTTATTTATTTTTTTATATATTTACCACAATTCTCTACTTTTTCCCCCTGTGGAGTTTGCAAAATGTTTATTTTTCAGTACATAATTCAAAACTTTCTCTAACTTTTTGGAACAGTTGTCCATTCACCTCTTCTGAATGAAAACCTCTCTGATATCAAACTCATAAATCTCACAACGTGACACTTTTTTTGTCTTTTAATGATTACTCAAGTCACGAGTTCAAACAGTTGAAAGAGTTCACAGAAAACTGTTGACCAGTGAAGCCACTGCCACGATCGTACGAGCAGCTCAACATTTTGGATTCCCTCAGAGCTGCAGGATAAAAACAGAGGTGTGATATATGCCTGCAGGATTGCAGCGTGATCCCCTCAAAGCTTAGCAATGCATAGATGGAAGATAAGGCCGGAATTGGGGGATGAAAAGACATTTAAAGGGGTTTTGTTGTCACACAGCGCTTGCTGTTTTCACTGAATATCAATGCAGGGATGTGAAGAGACAAGCTCAACACCCAACCTCCTCAAATGAAATTAAAAAAAACACATTTCATGTCAGGAAATGACATAATTCATTATTAAATTATTGTTTCCTGCATTTCTGAGCTGTGGAATGATTGCAGCTCCACACCAAGGATGTTATTACCTCCTTCCAGTTGCAACTACTAATATAATTGCTCATAATTGCTCCTATAAAGCCCTGTTCAGAGCTACTTATCATGAAGCAATTACTACAAGATTAATCCCTGCTTTGCTGCTCGTTGTTTGTGTCGTTGTGACACAGACAGCTGACACTCTCCTGCAGCAAATCCTTTCACGACAGAGAAAACCTACAACTGTTTCCACGGCAGTTTGAACATTATGCTCACCCCCCCTCTCTGCTCTGTGTTAATAATTCTTACAGCAGAGAGATTGGTTAACCACTAACACTGATTAACACTCTGTGCAACCCATGACTCCTACCTGGAATCAGAAGTTGTGGGACACATGAATCAATCATTTAAAATGTTGGTTTTTAAGTGCAGTCTGAATGTTTTCACTCCAACCTACTGGTTGAACACAGCTCAGTCACTATTTTCTCCTCTCATGTGAATATTCTGATGTAAATGTTTCACTTTGCCTGTGTCATCTTTTTTATTTGTATGTTTTGAGGGGTAGGGGAGTGATTGATGGAGGAGCTGTAACAAAGTCTCCCAGTCAGGAAGGAATTAAATCAAACATCTGTGGAACAACGGACAGAGAAGTGAATTGTCTTCCCAGCAAGCTTGTTGTGTGGCTGCTGCTGAACGTGACAAGCATGCATGTGCCAGACCGCTGGAGTGGAACTGGTTTGATGGGCATGTTCAGCACATGGGCACGATGCCAATTTAGACAAGCCTTCAAAAGAATACCATCCTGCATGCTAAGTGTGTGAATGTGAAAAATATCTGATGTTCAAAAAAAAAAAAAAAAAAGGAAGTAAACTATCTTAGCACATCTGTCAGAGCTGCAGAAATAATGATCCCTTCATTTTTTTTTTTTTTTTTAAAGAAGAGGTTTTGTAAAGGTTAGGCTTATTGATGTAAATATTATCAATATATCATAAGAATGTCAGTCTGAGCACATTTAAATTAAAAACTGAAGTCAATGAAAACATGAACCTAAAATGAATACATGTAGTTTCATCAACCACAAATCACTGGGCGGTCAATGCTGCCATCTGCTGAACAGAATTGGTATTACACGGCAGTCTGCAGTTTGCAGGCAATGCAGCAAAGCTCAGGAAACTTTTGATCACCTAGTTTCTGGGTGTCCTGAGTTAACCACTGTCCATAGAGGCTGCTGCATACCTGCACTGGAACATGTCTGGAGCGCAACATCAAAAAAAAAAACAAATGGTATGACCACGAGCCCTAAAGTGTAGTAGAACACTATGACACCATCATCCTCTGAGACATGCCTATTCAAATGGGTACAGAAAATGGTGCTAATAGGCCAGACACCGTCATCAAAACCAAAAAAGAAAAAGTCTGTTTCCTGTTTGATTTGTCTACTCCATATGTGTCAAACTCAAGGCCCAGGGGCCAAATGTGGCCCTCGTTGAAATCTCATCTGGGCCCCAAGATGTTATTTTAAATGTAAAATACTTTTATCGCTTTAATTTTTTCAGTAATCTTTGGTTATGATGTCAAAAGCGCAACAGAGAACATCAAATGAGACCAGTCAAACTCTTGTTGAGGAACCTGCAACCAAGAAAATATGCTGGATATCTAACTTGAGTTAATGTAGATTCTGAAACTGGCCCTTAGTCCGAAAAGTGTTTTAATTTTGGCCCCATTTTGTAAGTTGGTTTTACACCCCTGGTCTACTCCATCAGAAAGTACAAAACACTTCTTTGTTTCCTCAAATGATTGGGATGTTTGGTACACAAATATAAAAGGTAGTGACCATCTTTGGTTTTGAAATGGCAACCCAACTTATGACAGTGACCTGCTAAAGCCTAGAAGCAGCCGCACAACAAAATGTAAGTCAGTACCTCACTTACAGTAGTTGTCAACTTATTCAGTTCACAAAATAGACGCAGAGAACAGGGGGAAATAAAATGTGTGTCCAATAAAAGAGCAGTGATCACCTGAGACTGACATATTCAGCATCACTTCACTGAACTTGTTCAAATGTCTGAAGCAAACCATCCATCCATTATCTTTATCCACTTCTTTATTTTTCAGGTTGTGGGGGTCACTGGTGTCCATGTCTGGCAGCTATCACTCTGTGAGAGGTGGGGGACACCCTGGACAGATCTCCAGTCCATTGCTGGGACAAACGAGACAAACAACTGTTCTCTCTCTCACCAATTTAGAGTTACCCATCAGTCTAACATGCATGTTTTTAGTCTGTGGGAGGAAACTGGAGTACCGGGAGAAAACCCACACATGCACGGAGAGAACATGCAAATTCCACCCAGAAAGGTCCCCGGACCGGGATTTGAACCAGCGTAACCTGCTCGCTGAGAGGCAGCAGCTCTACCCAATGTGCCACTGTGCTGCCCTTTGATAACTATTTTAAAAATATGAATAATAACCATCATTCAATCTGAACACCACAAAAGAAAATCATACACTTGTCAAAACAGTTGCGGGAGACTTGTTGAATAATTATGTTTCTGAATCCATGCATGTGTTTGCAGACGAAGCTGAAATGCCTTCCTTGCTGTAATTAACTGGTCCGAGCATCCAGTCCCACCAGGAACACCTGACGAAGTCTTTAAGATGACTCAAACTTTTCAAACGAGTCAAGCACGATGGATCAGTGGTTAGCACTGTTGCCTTACAGCAAGATGTTCCTGGGTTCAATCCCCAGTTGGACCTGCATGGGGTCTCTCTGTGTGGAGTTTGCATGTTCTTCTCGTGCTTGTGTGGGTTACCTCCCACAGACCAAAAACATGCATGTTAGACTGCCTTCAGGCCTCCCTTGCAAAAGACATGTGGTCTCCATGGGATTTGCCACTCAAAGCTCTTTACAACAGTCTGTGACCTCATTGACCCATTCATAGTAAATCTTTACAAATATTAATCAGAGCTTTATCACATTCATACACTGATGGGACACACAATGAGGGGTTCAGTGTCTTATCCAGGGACACTTCAACATGTGACATGCTGGTGGAATCGCACCCCCAACTCTTGCATTGGAGGACAACTGCTCTAACCACTCAGCCACAGTCGCCCTAAGCGTGGAATGAATGTGTGTGTGTGTAATTAAAAAAATGTTTTAAGTCTTAATTGTATATTATTGTTTGTTTCTTTTTTTTATTTGTTTAAATGTAATTAGTTCAACCATTTTGCTCATTTTTAGGAATACAAAACTTGTAAACTTTGTTTTTTATTATTATTAATAATTGTGTCAGACAAAATGCTGACAAATGTTTTCCTAGTTTTATTACTGGTGTAAAAATCTGACAAACATTTACAAACAACACATTTATAAGTTTATGTTATCCTAATGCTTATTCAGTATTGTTATCCCTGTCACACACAGTCATTGCAATTATACAGTTATGGGATGCATTTCACATCCAGTATGACATTTTCTGAGCAGCAATTTGCGTAGGACTGTTGTAATTTGCTAAGGATGAACATCCTAATGATGAGCAGCATGATGCTGGTGGTTTTTCAGCCTCACTGCTCCTTTAAATCAAAGACCACCTGCTCCTCTGGCGTCAGCATCCCCCACAGGCAGCACGATGGAGATCAATACGACACTGAAAATGTTCCAAGTGGTTTATTTCAGCAAATCCTCAGCATGAAAAGAAGGGAAGACTCAGTTACTGAGCTGACTGGCTCCACAAAGTTCTTTTTAAAAAGTGGGAACCAGGTGTAACAGGCAAGGTAAGTGCATTTTGAGATGCATTGTTTTATTTATTATTTATGTACAGTGTATTTGGTTTATTTTCATAATCAGTGCTTTTATTAAATCTTTTGCAATTTTTTTTAGTTGTGATGCATTGGTTCTAGATGGATGCAGACAGGTTTAGAGAGCTACTGGTGATGTAAAGAGTAAAACAAGAGCGAAAAGGCATTCGTGAGTGAATATGAGAACGTTCTGTTCAGTCTGAACGATGACAGAAATTTGTGCAAAATGCGCCAAATTCTCTGTGAAAACAAGGGTAATCAGACGTTCACGTTCTCCTTGAACCTACTCTTTGTATATTTTTAACAATTCTGCACTATAACGATGTTTGTGTCAGATCCAGATTTACTGACCACACCTGAAAAATGTGTCCTGAAATGACTCCGTCAGACAGCGACGCTCGTCTGGGTCTCAATGGACGACGACGTTTCTGAACGTTTTCACAGACACTTTAAATCACACAGATCTAATCCTTCGCGGAACGTTAGCTCGTATTGTGAAAGAAGACAGAAAGACGTTTTGTCTGAGACAAGTGCAAATGCAGATTGCTTGTTGCCATGGAACTGCTGACCCTGTTTCCATGGCAACAGCCAGCATCACTCTTGGCTGACTAAAAACTGGGGCTTGTGTTTTAGAATGTGGCTACAGTCACTGTAGAGATCAGTGCGTAAATGGTAAGAACTGATTTTATATAAGTCCTGTTTATGAAACCGGGCTCCTCAAGGAGCTTTACAACACATCTGTGCCCTCGTTTACCTCCACACACACATTCATACAGCACTCTGCATCTCTACAAAGCTGATCGGAATAGATCATTCTGTAGCGTCTAATCAGTGCTTTGAATCATATTCATACACCACATCGGCAGCACTGAGGAGTTCACTGTCTTACACAGAGACACTTCAACATGTGACTGCACAATAGTAGAACAACTTTTTCTCCTTGGAAGATGACAGCTCAAACCGCTGAGCTGCAGCACGCCCCCAAACGTGTCTGTGCATTCAGACTTTGTCTCACAGAGACATTTATCAGAATAGAACAGTTGTTGTACTGTGGAGACAAAACGAAACATGTCAGATTGAGTTAGAAGTCATGAACCCTCAGGACCTTTTTTCTACAATGTTGAAAACTGAATGTGAGTTCTAAAAGTGACCCTGTTCGCATTAAACATAACCCTGTACCATGTAGAGAAGTAATGAGTAATGGCCGAATGGTAATCAGTCAAGAAATCAAACAATGTACAGTACTTTGTTTTATTACATTGTTATCATTACATTATCTTATACCATATTGCATCATATTTGATTGAATCATATCTATCAAGAAATTGTCAGAGTTGTAGCAACTACAGGGAATTAAGTTGAGTCTCACAGTGAAGATCTGGGAGAGAATTGTGGAAGCTCGACTTCGGTGAGAGGTGACTGTGAGCAGCAGTACGGTTTCATGCCAAGAAAGAGCACCACAGAGGCCATCTTTGCTTTGAGGATGTTGATAGAGAAGTACAGAGAGGGTCAGAAAGAACTCCATTGTGTGTTTGTGGATTT
>JARVGS010000321.1:25431557-25444113 GCA_031762315.1 Hypsolebias antenori | reverse complement strand
AGTGTGTATGTGTGTGTATAAATAAAACCTTTATATTATTAAATTCTTAACCAGTTCTCATGTACAAGCATGAAGTGGCCAGGAAATATAAGGAAAAATAGGAGAAAAATAAATAACATAAATGTATGTTGAAGACATCCATCCCTCCATTATCTTTACATGTTTCTCCCTTTTCGGGACGCAGGGGTCACTGGTGCTTGTGTCCAGTCATCACTGTGAGAGGCGGCGGACACCCTGGACAGGTCTCCATCACAGAGACAAACAATCATTCTCACTCACACCTAGAGACAATTTAGAGTTACAAATCAGACTAACATGCATGTTTTTGGTCTGTGGGAGGAAACAGGTGTACCCAGGAAAAACACGCATGCATGGAGAGAACAAGCAAACTCCACCCAGAAAGGTCCTGGGCTGGGATTTGAACCGGGGTGACCTGCTCACTGAGAAGTGGTAGCTCTACCAACTGCGCCACCATGCTATGCTGAAGAAATGTGTATGAGAAAGATGTAGGGCATCAAACTTCTGAAAGACTAGTGGATTGGTTCTATCCTAATTTAAATTGCCCAGAATAATAATTTTAGAGGAGAAATATGGTACTAAGTGTTCATTATGTAGTAATGAAGCAGTGGTTCCCATGATCCTCAAGGAACACCATCCTGCATGTTGTGGTTGTTTCCCTGCTCTTACACACCTGATTCAGTGATTTAATTACTTCATCAAGTTCTGCAGAAGCCTGTAAATCACCCATTCATTCAAATCAGATGTGTCAAACAATAGATACCAATTCATTTATAGCAGTTTTCAATAACAATTTAATAGATGCACTCATTAAAAACGGCATCACTAACACCTCAAGAAATAATTGGGTGGCATTTCTAAATCAGTGGGTGACATTTATTTTTATTTTTGACAGTTTTTGTGTCCTTTTATAATGAATACATCAGAAATGTGTTCAGGGTTTGTACTCCAGAGCAGGATGTACCTGTCGTGTGCTGCTTTTACAGGGGTAAAGTGTTCTTAGTGCACCTAAACTGTGTTTCCCAAAAAGGGCAGATCTGAATAACCTAATTTATTTTTGAACCTCTACATTTGGAGTTTTATAATCACAATACGTTGTATTTCTAAGTCTAAAACATCGTCTACATTTTGCACTTTTTGACAAATTGGAGACCCAACAACACCGGACACTCATCAAGACAAGAGCCTCTTTTTACCTTTACTAATACTGATGTTCCTACATACCATGCAGCAGGTTGCTCCTCTTCCTCAGTTTCTTTTCCAGAGATGCACACACCACCAGCTTTCATGAAACAGTATCTGACATGTGCTGACAAAATGGATCACAGTGGATATTTATTTTTTTTATTTTTATACTGATTTATTATTTTTAAATTCTACAATTTCTCAAAGAGCTTCAAAACGATTTGTAGTTTATTGAAATTCAACAGTTTGTCACCTGGGTAGCAACGAGCTACAGTCGTTTTATCTACGAGAGCGCCAATTTAAAAACTTGAACAAAATTAACTTTCTGCTAGAAAACTTAAAGGCAGATAAGGAAGATTATGTGCTATATTATTTACTGGGATTGGTAGATGGTGTTCTTGTGCACTAATTTTATACAAATTTCATGTTTTGACTCATTTTGCACAAGTACAGAGAAACAAAGTTCAGTTGACAAAGCAGTCTGAGGTGCACGTCTCTGGTTTTATCAAGTGAAAGAGTGCACATCCCTGTTTTGTGTCTCATGTGCTTGCACAAGTCATGCAATCATTTGGTGATCTGAGTAAAACACTGTGTTTGCAAGCAGTTAAAAATTAGCATACAGTAATTTTTTTAAACTTGTTTGGAAAACCCATGCTCATAAAACCAACCTATTATAACAACTTTTATGTATTTCAGTCAACAAAACGAACAGACAGTTTGCATTAATGTAGATTTATTCCAGAGTGCATCATACAGAATCTACCTGCTGCTATAATTTCTTTCATAAGCATATCTTTATATCCATGCATAGCAATATTTTAATATATATATTTCTCCAGGCATGTGCATGTAAATTGAATATAGGTTGTAGTTTCAAATACCACCTTTAGTAGTCTGACATTTGTAGCTTAAAACAGTGTATGATAAACTAAAGATGCTGTGCTCTGAAAGGATTATCTGGATCTTTGTCATTTCTTGGATTGTAACGTGATCACCGGGTCAGATGTATCTGCCAGGTTGAATCAGATATCTTTGCCGCACTCTGGGCACAGGATGTCGTCACGTTCGGTGAGGAAGCCACGCCCAACCAGGGACACAGAGCACTTCTTGCAGTTGAAGCAGTCATTGTGCCACTGGCGCTCCTCGAAGGAAATGTATTTGCTGCCACCCAGACCTGGTATGAAAAATCAACTCGGTCAAACCACCGTGACACTGTTTACAAACTGTACTTTTCAGATTCAAGTAGACAAATTCAATTACCACTGATTGGGGTGGTGCAGGAGGCACACTTCTTGGCATAAAGGTTGCAGAAGCAGTTTAGACAATAGGCAAAGTCGTCTCTAGAGGTAAACCTCTGGCCAGACAGTTGCTGCTTGCAGCTGGTGCACAGAAAGCAGTCCTTGTGCCAGGGCTGGTCACGGTAGGTCACCCCACCAGTGGTGATGGGCTAGTACAAAATAAAGTTTAACACCTTTTTGTTTTGTGAATTTTAAACAAACACAGCCACGTTGGACATCAGTTACACGGAGGCCATGCTACAGTAGAAGTGGACGTTATACCTTCTTGCAGTGCACACACTGCATGGCAAACTGCTTCTCGTAGCAGGGCACGCAGAAGTTTTGGTTCTCCTTCGGGATGAAGCTCTTGGTGCCAATTGGCTGCTGGCATCTCTTGCAGGTAAAGCAGGTCTCATGCCAGCTGTTACCCTTGTGCTCCATCTTCCTGGAGCCTTCAGGGAATTATAAATATGATGATAATCGGGGGTGGGAGAGGGGAGCAATGACAGAAATGGTATAAAAGCATAAGTTCTGAGTTGAGAAGCAGGTATTATGTCACATTTAGCACAGTCAGAACAATTCTTTACAGGACCAATTGACTTCAAACTGTGCCAGCTGTTTGGTGCATGGCTCATATTTTATTGTTACTCATTTTAATATTTTTGCGCCTTTCTTATTATGATTGTCTTTTGGTTTTACATGGATCAATTCCCTCATTTAAACTGAAATGGAACAGTTTCTCTTTTGATCTAATGTTGAAACTAATCATCTTATCTAAAATCTAGTCTTAAAATAGACTAAATAAACATTTTCATCAGGCTGAAGTTCAATATCAACCAGCTGAAACCACCAAAGACTTGTGTGAGACAGTATAGAGTTAAGTACAATAAAAGTGTCTGCCTTGATACAAACACTTAAAATGATGTCACTTTCCAGTAGTCAGTTATACATGTAATATGTTATGAGGTCAAAGCTTTATAAAATTATCTGTTTTTTGTCATTTACTTTCTTTTCCCCACAATACGCTTTCTTGTTGATGAAGTACATACATACACATTTTACAATGCACTATGACCTAAAGTGTACTTGTGTACAGTATTTGACCCAACGTCAGAAAGGCAAATAAGAAACTTTTTTTAACTTTACAAGAAAAAATATCAACAGCTTCCATTTTCATTCATGACTCAGCATTAAAAGATCTTCATTTTTCATTCCTTTAATGGTTGCTGTTCTGATAAGACCAGTTAGCGCCAATCCTTCGATTCAATCAGGAAGCTGATTTTAATGATATAATTATATGTTATTAGCAAGATTTGACAAACTCTCACCTGGCATGATGGTTTTCTTGCACTCATGGCACTTAGAAGAATATTCATTAGAGTAGCACTCAGTGCACAGGAGCTGGTCATCCTTGGTGGAGAAGGGCTTGTCCACCAGAGAGCGCTTGCACTGGAAGCACTTGAAGCAGTCCTCATGCCAATGGCGGTCCTTGTAGGACAGATCCTGCAGGAGCATCAGGTGGACAGTTCAAACCATGCTGCTACTGCTGCACCACATCTTACACACTAGGTGTGGTGTCTTCTTACCCTGGTGTTGCAGCCAATGGGTTTCTTGCACTCTTCACATGTGTTGGAATACAGGCTTTCGTAACATTTCACACAGTAGGGGTTGTCCTCTCGAAGAACGTACTTCTTCCCAAACAGGGACTCCTTGCAGTAGTGGCAGTCGTAGCGCTCCGTCATTTTGGCCCACAGTCGCTAATTTGGTGGAAAAAGTAAGGAGAAATGATAGCACTGGAGGGTTTGACACTTTGCTGCTCTGTTTAATGCAAACATGGCCTTAATCATCGGGGAGTATTTTTCATCAACCGGCATTGTTTTGTGGTATCAAGATCATTCACGTTGAATGTGGTATTTTATCTTCCTGTTTCATCTCCCTGATGTCTTTAATTTTGTTCCCTGTGTCAGTAGTACAGGTTGACTGATGAGGATATAAATAACTGCTATCATTCCTGCTTAGAGACAGTCAACATTTACTCTCAGTGCATACCAACACTGCTAACCCATCCAGCGCCTCACCTCCGGCTGTCAGCGCCAGATCCCAGTATCCCTTGTCATTGTGCCGATGTACAACTGAGTTTGAACAGCTCATAATAAACAGCCGCCTGTATCATCCTGCCTGCAGTTTTCTTCTCTAATGATCATAGTATTCATCTAAATGTCTCTTTTTGAACAACACAATCATCATAAGCCAAAAAAAAACAACAACTTTCTAATCACTGACTGTTCATGTGTAGGTGCCTTAAAATTAGATCTGTAAGTGATATGTGATGTTCCCTATCAGGAGATATCTTTTATCTGGCTAAAGTGGAGAGTTTAAATCCGCATGTCCTCTCCTTTCAAAGAATTCTCACCCCCTCCCATTCCCTCATTGTCTTTTGCTCCCACCAGAACTCGCCTAGCTTATATAAGGATTTATCTGACTCCTAAAAATATAGAAGGATAATCTGAATGGCCACAAATAAAACCTGTAGCTATTTCAACGTGCTGTGCAGCTGTTTCCCAGACGCTGGGGTCCCTTTGATGCCGCCCATCTACAAGAGAAACTGAGCTACCTCCACT
Source organism: Hypsolebias antenori (assembly GCA_031762315.1). Lineage (NCBI taxonomy): Eukaryota > Metazoa > Chordata > Actinopteri > Cyprinodontiformes > Rivulidae > Hypsolebias > Hypsolebias antenori. Next base: position 25,439,012 of record JARVGS010000321.1, on the reverse strand, counting down.
TCAGTAGCAAAGGGGATGCTGGGAAACTGAAACCCCTAAAGACAATATGACTGTAGAGCAGGGGTCTGCAACCTTTACGATCAAAAGAGCCATTTCTGCCCCTTTGTTCACTAAATTAAACGTGTCCAGAGCCACAAAACCTGCTATAACTGGGATTCTCAACTGGTGACCCACAGACCACTTTACGTTTGTTGGTGGACGCTTTTCTGGACAGTAGGGGTGATTTTATAAAACTAAAAATATCTAATGATTTTTAACATTTATTGATATTTTTACACTCTAAGACAAAATAAAAGATGAGGTTCTTGTAAAGAAGGAAAAAAAAATAATATAGTTTTTGTCCAGTTTCTAAAAACTGACAAAATAAACTATGCATTCTTATGTGATTTTTTTTTATGGTAGAAAAATTACATATGCTACCGTACTTGGAAGAAATAAAGCATAAATTGAAAGTGAGTATGTTTTACTCCTTGTTAAACCTAGCCCTTGTAGTTTTTGTTATAACAACCAATAAAATTCAGTTTTATGTCAGTTTTGGTCAAAGCTTGAAAGAGCCACTGCAGAGGGACCAACGAGCCACATGTGGCTCCAGAGCCGCAGGTTGCAGACCCCTGCTTTAGAAGCGTTCTAAGATTCATAACTAATACTGTAATTTATTCACAGTTCAAATTTTCTATTTACTTCATTTTATTCAAGCGGAATAAAGGGGGAAAATAGCTAATTGTTAAATGTTTGTATTGTATTTTTCAATTTGTACAATACCACTTTTGACAGTATGAGTTAACCATTTAAGGAGGTGCCAACCCCTTCTCATGTGAGGGAGTTAAAGTATTTGCAGCAATTTGCCACTTTTTCAAAGCAATGACTCACGAGGACATTCCTTGCTAATTAAACAGCAGCGCAGCGGTTATAGGTTTGAATGTAGATAATAGAGCTGAAGGTGAAAACAAATTAAGACACAACTTGGTAATGTTTCTAAAGAATTCAGAATCATAACGACTCAGAAAGGAAATTACTTGACCGGCTGCAGAACTGCAAATGTCTGCAGATGCATCATATTTAATGCAAAGTTATGACCAAAATGAAAGTATGAGAACATTTTATTTATTTTGTGTCCTTGAACTGGCATGAGAAGGTTGTGCAAGACTGCTGCAATCTCACAAAGCTTTGCAAAAGTCTAAAAGTAAGCAAACTCTATTTGACATTAGAAGTCACCAATCATAAAATAGTTTAAAATGTACTTAAAGGTACAGTTTTGCAGGATGTGGTTGATGAGAGTAGAGGGGGAAATGACTTATTAAGGGGGTAAACAGGTGTGCAGATGTTTATTCTCCACAGAAACTGTCTCTGAGGAAGACAAAGTGGGGATGAGGAAGAGCTGAATGAGAAATGAGGAGACTGTGCAGGTGGGACACAGGTAGACGGGGAGCTGGAGTTAAGGATGAGGATGATTCAGCAGAGTGGTGGACATGAAGACTGGTGAAGAACAAAGGGGGATGAAGAGATGGAGAGCAGAGCAGCTGAACAGAGTTGGTTCTTACCTTCCTGTCTGAGGAGTGGGTGGCCTGTGTTGAGTCTGGAGCAGACTGAGAAAGGGAGGCTCCCGACGAGCTGTAGTTACTCCTGATTGCATTATCCACCAACCGGGGGCTAATTGGAAAGAGGGGGAGGGGCCATGGGAGGGAGGAATCCTTTTTTTGAGCTGATCTATAAATACAGCAGCGCCTCAGAGAGAGATAACCCCTGAGACCCCCTTTCATGTCCTCCCTCTTTCACCAACTGTCGCCTTTTAAGGTCACCCAGTTGTTGTTCACTCTCTCATACCATCACAGAGCTATTCATCATTTCACTCAAACCTCATCATGTCACTTCCCTTTGTTATAATTTTCACATAAGTGACTTTCAGTCCTCTCCATTTAACACCTTGATTATAAATTTATTTTCTGCTACTGTTTCTGTACATAAAAACATTTGTTGTTGCCACAACAAATTTTTCCTGCAGCCTTTTTATGTGATGCTCATTAAAGATAAAAATCAAAAACTTTAGTCGTGAGGAAAGTGTTTTTACTCGGATGTCTCTTTACCCCTTTCTCCTCACATTTCCCTTTACCCCCACAGGAGGTTTCACAATCTCAAACCTCTGCTGCCATCATAACTAGGCTTGCTAATGCCAGCTATGGTTTCAGAGACATTTTCAGCACTGTTGTCTACAACCCCACACCCTCTTGTTCACACTGTATCCCCCACTCTTCCTCACTCTCAGTCTCAGGCAGGTTTTCCAGAGAAAATACGTCAGCACGTATCCACTGTGGGTCAAGTGCTCTATTTGTAGCTCACCAGAGAGGGCTCGGTGCTTTAGCAACAAAACAGATCAGATTGTGTTGGACTTAAATTGACCTTCTTGTATGAAGTTGTCAGTTTGTATGTTTTTTGGTTGGTCAAACATCTCATAAATTATGATAGATTGCTCTGAAATTCAATAATTTATTGTGGACCCTTTGGGGATCACTTCTTAGGAAGCTACATTGCCCTTTTCTTTCTTTTTTTTTTAAAAGGACAAACATGTTGGCGAACACGTTTTTCTGCTTTCTACATTTCTAAGATTCATCACTTTACACAAACATGCACCTTCATTGTTGTATTGTTAATCTGTTCACCACCACTTTGCAAGAACCGCTCATGATTTGTAGTTTTTAAAGGTCTCCGTCCTAAACTGCGTAAAATACAGTATTTTCACTCTAAGTGAAAGCACCTTGCTCACATGAGGGAGGTCCCCTTTTCCTCACAAGGGGGAAAAAATGCTTTTATTGATGATTAGTGTGTTTGTTTTTATTTATTTTCTTTCTTTTTTTTTTACAATTTTTAAATTTGTATATTCTGTTTTTTAAAGTTTTGCATTTTATTGTGAAGCACTTTGTCATTTTTAATTTGTAAAATGTACTGTATAAATAAATATTACTTTTTCCTTAATATATCATTGAGAGATATGTTGGGAAATTATACTTTAACTGATGTTCTGTCTGTCTGTCTGTCTGTCAACATCCTTGTCAAAAAGTCAAGCTCATTTGCATTTATTTATTTATTAACCTTTATTCAACCAGGCAAATCCCAGTGAGATGACAGATCTATTCTGCGAGGGAGGCCTGGGCCTGAATGCAGACTAACATGCATGTTTTTGGTCTGTGGGAGGAGATCGGAGTACCTGAAGAAAACCCATGCAAGCATGAGAAGAACATGCAAACTCTGCACAGAAAGGCTCTAGGTCTAACCCGGGATTGAACCCCAGGCCTTCTTCCTGTGAGGCAACATGAACCACTGAGCCATCGTGCTGCCAGTCAGTGCAGTGTCAGTGCAGGATGGACTGACTGTTCCTTGTCTATGATATTGTTTATATCAAGTTTAGGCTAATTTCTGCTTTGTTGCGTATGATGCAGTTCTTTTAGTATCTTGGGGTCATGACCTTCCTCGTGCTCTGGGATGGTTTGCAGCTACGTGACTGGGATGAGAACGAGCTCCTGTACAGGTTGGCTTATACTCTGTAAGATGTTGCAAATTAATTCTCATTGACGTAGTTGCACAACAAACATTTTGTCTTTTTGTTCTCACATGGCCTCCAGGAACCAATTCTACGGAAAAGCTGCTGGCAAAACTTTTTTCGTGCAGGAGTTTGCATCAGTATTGTGTCAAAACTTTGTGGATGTGTTTATGTGGTAAAACAAGTAAACCACACTGCTCTCATTTCACTTCAACTGCTTTGCTGAGGAGCGTCTGGCTGAGGCTGTTGGAAAATACAGCTATCTTTACAAATCTTCTAGCAAACATAAAGACAGTCAAATAAATCATAAATATATTCAAAGAACTCACGGAAGGAGATTGCACTATTTTTTTTTTTTCATGGAGGAGACAGTGCTGAGAATCAGACGGCTCTCTGTCGTTGTGCTTGCAGGAAGGGAGTGCACCTTGACCTAGGGATACATGCACCGTCTGTCGGAAATAGTGGTGGTCTTATGTGATATACAGTATTTGCATACAATTTCTGTTAACAAAAATACCCAATCTTATTCCTCCAGCTCCTCCATCATCGACTGAAAATAAACTTCCATCACTGCCAGCCGTGCTGTTTCTGTGTTGTTTTGCTGCGAGTGGCATGTGCTGCCATAGGAAGGCTTCCCAGGAGTTCTGCACTACAGTTTCTCGTTGAGGATCAAATGTCCATGCAAAAAAAAGAATCTCACAACCACTTGAACAAGAGCAGATGTCTTGTGTCCTGCGAAGTATGTAACAAATTCAAGTCTGAGGCCGTGGTTCTCCACCGGGGAAAAAAAAAAGTTCAAGTATGTCTTGTTCACTAGTGAGGGTAGGATGGAACTGGAGCTGGATTGATAGGCTTCATCCTCATTAATGAGGCACTGCTTTAACCAGCCAAGTTGAAGGAAGAGTAGTGGAATGTCAAAGCTCATGATATATTGGTATGTCTATGTTCCACCTCTCACCTGTAGCTCATAATCAAACTAGATCCCAGATAAAAGTGTCTGAATCCAGCTTCTATCATAGGGTGGTCTAACTTCAGAGTAGAGGTGCTGCTCCTGTGCATCAAAATGCGTCGGTTGAGGTGGTTTAATTGAGGCAGTTCATTAGGGTGTCTACTAGATGCCTCCCTTTGGGGGCTTTCTAGGCATTTCCCACTATGTAAAGACCCTGGAGCAGAACAAGAACTTACTGGAGAGTTTATATCTTCTCTGGCTTGGGAACGCTTTGATCCCCCAGGAGGAGCTCACAAGTTTTGCTAAGAGGAGGGATGTCTGTGCATCTCTCCTGGACTTACACAACCTGACTACAGACAAGTGGTAAAAGATGGATGGATGAATGAATGGATGGACGGATGACTGTGGTTGTTGTTGTTTAAAACATGCACAAATATTATTTATATATTACACTGGGATTATTAATACTGTAGTAATATATTATTAATACCACATTAAGAACGTTACATTACATATACCTTTTCATGTTTGCCGATTTATTTATTTATTTATTGTCAAAGAAAGAAAAACTAGACATTTGTCCTTGTTTTTAATTTGTAATGTTTGGAGTAGAGCGATCTCCCAGCAGGCATTGTGATGATTCAGGAAGCCTGGATGTTCTTGTGGGACTAAAACCCCAAACCTCTGAACAGGTGAAGAAGGCCACACTGCATGAAACTGTCTGGCATACTGATGAAGCCCTCTGGATAGAGGGTGAAACGTCTCTATAGAAAATCATCTGTCCAGATGACCTAATTGAGAATTATTGGATTTGATACCTGGATGATTGAGCATGAACTTTGTTGTCTTTGGCACACTTTGCATGATGAGCAAATGTCAGTCGAAGCTAATCCAGTTTTGCATTTATTTATTGAGTGATATTTAATTGTTAAGATTTATGGGACTATTTAAGACTGTATTTGATGTCATTGTAACAGTGTATGTCTAGTAGTCAATTTTGGGATGAATACCTTCATTTCATTTCAGTATTTTAATGTTCTATTTTTCATTTAACAGGTGATTTTTACCTCTTTTTGTTTTTTGTTTTTAATGGAAAGTACTCCTGTTTTTAATAGCGTTTTAAAAGAAACTGTCCAGATGACCTGACTGAACTTTGTTGGATATTTTTGACCTGGATTATTGAGCATGAACTATGATGTTTTTAAAAGGAGTTTTGTAGAGAATATTTATTTTTGTTGTTCTATCATCAAATGATTTTTATCATAAAAATTGTTAGTTTTAGGTACAAGCTGTACTAAGCAGGAACTTGTGCTGATTTGACTTGCACTGTATGTAAAATTGAAATCAGCAGACAGTTTGTCAGACAAAAGATGTACTTACTTTGATGACAGGAGAAGATTTTATTTGATTATTTTTTTTTCAGTACCAGACATGTGGTTCAGTTCTTGTTCAGTTCACTTAATTTAAAACATGTGGTCTAATTAATACCTCAAGGGACAAATCTATTCAGTTATGGGGATGTCCAAGCCTGCTCTTACATTCCTCATTCCTTGCCCTTTTCTTCCTTCCATTCAGATGGTCACCCTTCCCCCATGCAGCACACTGGACTAGGGCCTTCAGCTGCTAAGGCCAGAGGATAAATGTGCAGCTGTCTGGGTACAGCAAAGCTATCATGATGCTAAAGCCTGGTACTTACACCGGTTGCAAATACAGCCTTGTGGAAAGGTCAGGTCAGGCAAACCCCATCATCACTGTTAGACTGTTAATCATTAATGCCTCAGCAACCAATTGGGCTGAAATTTTTCTGGGTCATGCAAGATCTAATATCATCATCTGGAAGAACGTTATAGCGCTTTGTGTCAGGCCAGTCGAAATGGATCCTTGCAAGTGACGCTAAAGATTGTGCACCGTCATAATAATGGTCTCAAAGGTGCAGTTAAAGCTGATGAAGACGGATTGAATCATTTGGGCCTACTAATGAGGGAGCAGAGTAGCAACTGTGCAGCTGAAGGCTAATACTGCCATGATATGACTTGATATGAGCTGAGACGTTTCATCATTACCCTTCTTTAATTTATTTAATATAAGGTTGCAGTCAGCAGCTTTGATTAGCCGGGAGTAAACAGTAAACAGAAAACATTTTTATGTTGCTATAAAATTTAACAGGAACAAACTATTAGAGGGCAGAATAAAAACGGTATTCTAAGTTAAAGGTCAAAAAGACCTTTGTGATAATAGCTAAAATACTAAATACCTTTAAGTCAGTGTGAGCGGTTACTGTTAGAGACCTGATGAAAATTGAAAACTTCAAAGAAACTGAGTGAAAAACATGCAATTTTCAGTTGCAGTTTCTCTTAATTCTGAGTGTTTGCAACCAAGCAACTAGACAGACATGTGGCTGCATTTTGTGAGACATTTATTCAACAGAGGCACGTTGGTTGCCTCAGTGTCTCTCCACCAAAATGTTTTTATCTTTGGTATAATCTTTGTTTGTTTAGTGATGTTTTTTGGATGCTGTAATTCAACACATGGTGATATTCAAAGGATTCAAGGTTCTTCATTGTCATTCGCATACCATGTGGTACATGAGGTGGAACAAAACTGTGTACTCAAGGTCCCAGTTACACCCCAAAATAGCAAAAACATAAAGTATGAAAAAAGAAAAAAGGATCTAAGTTACACACTAAGCAATAATAATGTATTATAATATGGTGTGTTTGCAACCTGAACGTGAGTGAGCAGATGGGTATGATGTGTAACAATAAAAGCTTAACATTGTGTTTACATGACTTCAACACTTCCATCACTTTGTATTATAATAATAATCCTCACAAGTTGAAAAGAATGTGTGTGAAAGCAGTAGCATAAACCACAGCGTATGATAATCCTCACCCAATTAGGATTAGAACTTAAACAACATAACACACACACACACACACACACACACACACACACACACACATACATATAT
>JARVGS010000321.1:25223923-25233979 GCA_031762315.1 Hypsolebias antenori | reverse complement strand
TGATCTGTTTCATGTTGCTGCTGATCTGTTTCATGTTTCTGCTGATCTGTTTCATGTTTCTGCTGATCTGTTTCATGCTGCTGTGTTCATTCATGCTCATCTGCTCACACAGACTCATGTTTGTGCTGCTGTTCGACGTAATGTTTTTATGATATTAGTGTTAGTGTATATTTAGTTGATGTTTTTCTCAGTTCATATCTTAGATATTATCACTGTTTTTCTTTTACATTTTATTGTTGGCTGTAACTGGGACCCTGTATACATAATTTTGTTCCACCACATGTACGACATGTGGTGTGTATGACACTAAAACTCTGTGACTCTGACTGACTTTTTGTACTAGTTTTAGAAGGAACATTCATAGTTTCATCCACTCCACTTCAAATATGTTTGTCTGGACAATGATGTAGTTTGAAACGGTAAAAATAAAATGACAAGTACATTTAAAATCGGCAGTGAAATGAGTAGTAGATCAAATTGTTGTTTTGCAGGCCTCTTTGCCTATTTCTATATTTCTTGTAGATGCAGCTGACCAAGAATATTTATTTTAGATAGATAGAGATGTATTTTTAAATTCTAGCAGGCGACAGCCATGAGACTTCTACTGACACAGTGATGAGTTTCTCTGATGGACCTGGGGTTGTCATTTTCTGAATCTCTGGCGTGAACATGTTGCGTTGGAGATCAAAGTAAACCAGTATTGCAGGCTGATAATGCCGTGGAGCACAGTGAGCATAAAAATTCAAAATAATTTGGGTTTCTCTCTGTTTGGTCCAAAAACAGGCAGTCTAGGAAGACAAATCTTAAGTTCATCCAGTGAAGGTTTGGCTTTAAAGTTTAGGTTTAGGATTAAGTTGGGATCTAATTTGTGTTTAGGCTTGCAGTTGCAAGCAATGCACTAAGATACAATGATAAAGGTGAGTGTGTGCATTTCTGCCAGAGCAGCAAGTATTGGAGCAGAAAGATAAGAGACAATCACTTTGCACATATCTACAAATAGGTGAGTGTGTGTGCACGAGTGTGTGTGCTCACCTATGAAGCCAGAAGAGGGAGGATTGGGCTGGATGTTCTCCTGAGTGTTGCTCTGAATCAAATCCCAAAGTTTCCACACGTAGCTGGGGTGAAGGATATAGAAGGGCTGGTCAGGGTGGACCTTCCGGTGATCTACGTAAGGCCCGAATAGGTCGTAGTCTGGACTGGTGTACCACTGACAAGAGAGGGAACAACTCCTCAGTCAAAAAAAACAAAAATCACATTTTCATGATGGTCATTATCAATGTGTGTTATTTTTGATGGAGCCAGTACATAAGCGTTGAAGCATCCTTGTTGTTGTTCAGTTGTTTTTCTTATTTTTCCATCACAAGTTTTTATTTGCTATTCCCCCCGTAGCTTTGGGAAAACCCATGCAGAATACAGTATATACATATACTCAGATATACTTTACAGTAAAACAAAATCCGGCCTGGAAGCTGACTGGATTTATTTTAGAAAACTGAGAAATAAATTTACCTGTCTTCTTCGAAATACAAAGGCTGACTTTCATATGTCTATGACAGGTCTGAAAAATCCCCCCAAATTTTGGAAAACAATTAAATCTTTGTCATCAACCTCTAACTCAATTTCCCTTCTAGTATATTCTGATTGATGATAACAGGATAACTGATAAATTAAATATTCTAAATTATTTTAACAATTGTTTTATTTCCTCTGGGTTTTTGTTTAACTCTTGTAGGGCTATACCTCCGTGCCTGCAGCAGAAAATGGATGGATAGATGACATAGTCACTGCAACATTAAGTGTTCTAAAGGATATAACAGAAACTCTAGATAAAAATCAGTGTTGCCTTTTGCTATTTATAGATTTCTCTAAGACCTTTGATAATGTGGATCACTTCATTCTATTTAACTGTCTAACAACAGCTGGTTTTTCTAATGTACACACAGATGAATGGTTTGCAAACTATCTTAAAGGTAGAACCCAGACTGTCCAGTTAGATGGTTTTTGTTCTGGAGTTCAGTTTATTCACAAGGGGGTACCACAAGGTTCTGTACTAGGCCCTTTGTTATTTATCTTTTATATTAATGATTTTGGAAAAGGATATTTCAAATGCAGCAATTCATTTTTATGCAGATGACACAGTCATTTATTGATTTGCACCTAGAACCACAGAAGTGTTTGCATACATGCAGAATGCATTTAATGGAATACAAGAACAACTTTGTTAGCTTCAACTTGTTTTGAACGTTGACGGAACAAAGCAAATGTTTTTTTTTTCAGCAACTCAACAACAGCAAGGTCAAACCAGTCTCTCATCACCACTAGTGACGGTCAACAAATTGAACTTGTGTGTACGTTCAAATATGTAGGATTTTTAATTGATGACAAATTGTATTTTAAAGCACACATTTATTTTACTGTAAATAAACTGAAGCTTTTACTTAGATTTTATTTTTGGAATAATCCTATATTTTAGGGTAAAACAGAAATTGCTGGAGTCAACTTTTCTTCTGAATCTGATTATTGACTATGGTGATGTATTATACGAGTGCCTCTGCTCAATGTCTTCACATGTTGGATAGTGTGTATCATGGCGCTTTGCAGTTTATTACAAATTATGGAGCCCTAACTCATCACAGTCTCTTGTATGCTACGGTAAAATGGCCATCTCTGCATGTACGCCGGCTTGGCCACTGGTATGTTTTGATTTACAAGGCTATTCTTAAGTTGACAACACCTTATCTTTCATATTTTGTAACGTTAAACAACAGGAGTCTCCAGTCTCAAGACTTTTTAAATGTTGTGTTCCTCGTGTCAGAACAGAAATGGGAAGAAAGCCTTCAGCTTTTCTGCTTCAACCTCATGGAACAGGTTGCAATTAAAGCTTGAACTTAGAACACTAGTATCTCTAAACGTATCTAATACCATGATAGATCCCATTTTGTTCAAGAAGCAGAAGTGCAATTGTTTGAATTGATTTGTTTTATTGTAAGTCTATATTTATTGTGACTATGTGTCGTAACTGAGTCTAAAAAAAGCTAAGTCTGGTCCTCTGGACATTCAAAAAAACTAAACAAAACAAAAAAGTAGAAACATTTCATCTTTCGTCCTGTGGTGTGCTAGGACTTTTAGTAGCAATAAACTGTGTGGTGTAGATTAAATCTAGAAAGATTTTCCACTAACACCCTGATGCATGTTCAATAATCCAGGTTGAAAAATCTTAAAAAGCTAAGTCTGGTCCTGGACCAGACTTAGCTTTTTAAGATTTTCCACTAACGCATTGATGAGATTATGGCAAAACAAGTGAGCAAACCCAGCCCTTCTTGTAGTTCTATAACTCTGGCAAACTTTACAATAAAAGCATAATTTAAAGGTTAAATAGGTCACAGAAAGTTGGACTTCCAATGGCTAAACTGCCATTTTAACATCATCAATGTCTTTTGCAAAAATCACAATTCAAATTTAGCGAATCTCAATGAATTTGCCAGAAAATGTGCAGTTCACTGAGATGTTATGTGCTCTTATTTTTGAATTTTCAAGTTACCTAAATTTCTGTAAACAAGTTCTTCTTATTCGCAAAAGCTTTACACTTCTTATACATTTATACATCAATATTTTTGTATTTGTTCACTCAGTAAGTCTCCCAATGCTGCAGTACTTACTTTTTTACAAAGTATTTATTCTTTTACAAATCCTCTACGAGTGCAGACAGCACACAACTAAACTATCCTTGAACTTTTTATTGGAGTTCTGACCACTCTTCAAAATCAAAAGTGAAGGGTCTTTTTAATCTCCTATATGAAAAACCATGTGTATGCACATATGTGCATGAATGAATGAATTGATGAATGGATGTGGCAACCAGAAGCTTTTCCAATTTAACAGTCTTTGGCCTTCTAACCTCTGACGATTACATTCTACTCCGTGTTTCTGTCCGCCTGTTTTATTAACAGAACCATTAAGAGAATGACACACAGGTGTGTGTTTATCATGATAAAAACATCAACACACACCTGTGTGTTAAGAGAATGACACACAGGTGTGTGTTTATCAACACACACCTGTGTGTCATTTTCTTAACACACAGGTGTGTGTGTGTTTCTTATGATGAGACACTAACAACAACTACTATTTTGTTTTTAATCTAGTTTTTTTCTTTCTTTCATACTTCTAGAGTTCATGCATCAAAATGTTGACATTTTGTCAGCCCAGTTTATTACTAGAGTAAATTATAATTTACAATTTTTACTGAATACATTTGATATGCAGATATGCAGTAGCTGCTTTGGCATCATTTCAAATTTCATCTGAAATTTTCTGCTTAGGTATTATCATGAAACAAGTGAAACAACAGAAAGTTATTTTATACAAATGTTTTCAGAAGCTTTATTGATGTCTAAAATAATACCTTTAGATAAAAATTTAAATTACCTGTACTCGTTTTAAACAATAAAGTGTAAACAAAATAAAAATATACAAATCTGGTCATGTTTTAATGGATGAACAGAAAACAACAGCTTTATTCTTCTTGCTGATAGACGGCACTTAACATCAGTCATCATGATGGAGAGAGTCCAAACAAGAAAAACTGCATTCTGAATTTTAATTGAAATCCTCACGTGTCTCTAAATTGACAACAACACGACTGGAGAGTGTTTTATTTTATTATTTTGTCTAGATTAGCAGAACAAGCTGTATCATTATGAAAACTATAAATTGATATGTTTGTAAGATTAAGCATAATTGTGTCAGGCAGGAATCCCCATGGACTAGTTGAAAGAAGAAGGAAAAAGCTGAAAGAAGAAGAAGAAGAAGAAGAAGAGGTGGCTCCTAATTAGATATATTCTTTGACAGTTGATCCATGTAAATAATGCTTTGAAACAAGGTTTTAGTGATTATTGTATGTGCATTTAACAACTTCTAGGAGAAACTGAGTGTGTTTTGGGCTATGTGGTGGATGCTTCTACCACCACAACATCGTGTTAGAACTTATTTAATCTATTTTATTTAGACATATATTTTCTGATGGATGCACACTTTAGTTAATGTTTGTCTGAATGGTTTACTAACACTTGTTCTTCTGTTTTGAGGTGCTGCAAATGCAGATCAGCTGGAGGAGGAAGCCTGGAACATACCACTTTTCTAAAATACTGAGGGGAGAGGGAACTTTATTTGTTAAATTTGGCTTTAGTTAGTTAATTTCGTCACTTTAATATTCACCTATTGTTTGTGCTAAGTTAGTTATGTTTTGCTTTATTTGTTTCATATGCTGTGTTTAGCTAATTTGTATTTTCTGTCCCCTTTATTATGTTGTGCCTCCCTCATGTGGCAGATTTGGGTTACTCTTCTTTGTTAGCAGGTCAGTTTTGTTAGAGTTTAGTTGACCTCATTTAAGTTAGGCCCAAATTTGTTATGTATCTTTTGATTTATTTTTCATTGAAATTTGATTCTTTGTTAGCTATTTTTTTGGAACTATTAAATTGAAATTTTTGGCTGATTTTTGAATAACTTTGTAGTCACAGGCTAAAATATCAAACAGCTGGAAAAAAGTTCGATTTGAAACAGTTTGACCTAAAAGATATAATTTCATAAGTCCTTGTGATTAAAATCAAATAGGCAAACTGAACAGACATGTTAGAAAGCTGAGTGATAAACATTTTGAACTGAAATCTTGAGCAGAATTTGTACACTTCTGTGGCAATGAAGCAAAAGCTAAATTAAATGCAAAGGTCACAGTCATGTTCAAAGAAAAGGAAAGCAGGCCACCTAATGAGACTGTAAAGCTTTACAAGCTGCGGGAAAACGCACCTCAGCAGCATACTTCAGCTTGTTCTATAGGCTTTTGGTTCTTGATACCACAGGAAACAGCTGCAGAGAATTTGACGTTTCTGCAGCGTCACGTGCTTTAGAAAAAACTCAGCAGTCTAAAACAGAAAATACTTCTCTCCTTTTGTTCCTGCTTTCATTCCTTTTGTTTCAAGTCCTCTCTCGGTTACAGAACAAAACTCCAAATGCAAATTCTAGCCAACTGAACTTAACTTTCTTCAGTAATTTAGTTTGAACATTCATCAGTGCACGGCAGAGGTTAAAATTACTCACTGCAATGTCAAAGAAAATAAATCATAAAGTAAGAAATTAAATCTGCCCATTTCTTTTTTATCTTTACTACGGTTAATGTGTTCTTAAAAAAAAAAAAATAAAAAAAAAAAAAAAAAAAAAAAAGCAAAATCTGTGAACGGCTGCCAACTACATGTACAGTACTGAAGTCGAAGTGACTAAAATTAGGTCAATAATGGCGACATCCATGGAAGAGTAGTGACGTGGGGTGAGGTTTGTCACAGGTGAGTCATTGACTCGTCTGGAATCGGATGCTCACATATACAAACCCAAAATAGAAGTTTATATTTCAATTTAGCATTTTGTTTTTTTCTTTTAGAAAGGAATCTAATTATGCTTTAATCAACTCCATACTCCTCTCATTAAAAAAAAAACAACACATGTATTATCTTACCTTTATTTTAAAATGAATGAGTTTAGAAAAATCCTTTAGTTTTGAGATACAGTATGATCTTCCATTTTGGCTAAACAAATTTAAATGAGTGTACTGTTTGTTACACCCTCCTCCTCTGTGTAACAGAAGAACACACAGCAGCACCTGCTTCATTGTCCCTATGTGGCAGCAATGCCCCCTATTGGTGAGGCACGGTACTTTCTGCCTCACCCTGTGTATTTTCAGTGTGCATATGACTGAAAGAAGAAATATGTCTCACACATTCATTCAATATATTAGAAAGACTGTAGAACATTAGCATGTGCAGCACATGTGTAATTAAACATGTATATTGATGAAATCAAGAGAGACAGCAAAGGGCATGCACCAACTGCCTACTTCATACAGTAGGCTATATTGCATATAACACAGCGCCCCCAGAGGTGAACCACAGCACTACACTGCCTCACCCCGCGTTGTTTGAACAGGCAATGCATAAATTCTGTGATTTTGACCATTGAAGTGTTGAAATAATTCAGCAAACAGTTTTATAAAACTGTTACATAGAACAGTCAAGTAAGTGGTCAACTGTATTTTCTCTTATCATTGTTACTATTTTACTTGTCATGATGACAGGTGTGGAAGTGCTTCCCCTGAAAGCACGTCACTGTGGAAGAGGTGTTGGGGATCGCAAAGTCTGACAGTTTTGATTTGTTGGTAAGTATTTATGCTCAGATTTGAGTCAAGTTTGTTGATGGGGTTTTAAAAATATTTAAATTGATTGACTTGAAAACAAGGTATGTGCCATCTTTATTTTTCTTTCTAGAAAACCTAATCAATGGGACTAAATTGTTCAGGCGCAGTAAAAATGCTGCTCTTCAGATATTTATGACTGAAAATGGCCGTCATCTCCAGGAATTTTATAGCAGATCATTGATTCGGCCATATTTGTTTACCTACACAATCTATGCCCAACCAAATGTAGATTAATCAGGTGACACAAGCTTCCACTTGGCTTTTGGCGGATTCAGCAGAGTGCTTTGTTGACAGTGAGTGCGTACTCGCATTTCAGAATTCCAGATCAACACATCTGCAAAACTACTGGAGTAAACTCTGTCAAACTGCACCATCTGATGAAGTTCAGGAGAACCTTTTGTTCTGTTGGATTTCAGGGTTTGAAACAAGTACTTTTAATTTAGCAACATTGACCTGTTTGATGCTGTATGGTGTGACAATCATTATGCAGTTAAAAGGCTGGGTCATTCTGTCATAACCCCAATCAGAATAAAAGAGCAAAAGAAAATTAATAAGCCTTGGGCATTATTTTTAGATATTCCACAACAAAAAGATAGAAATAATGTAAATCATTGAAAAGGAACACCACCCACAGCGAAAACACAAATCAAATTCATTTGAAAATCTAAAAGCAGAAGTCAAGCATCTGATTGGCTTGTGGCAACCCGCTATTTCCTGCAAAAATAATTTGAAGATTAAAAAATGACAATGGCGAGGAGAACACAAAGTGGAAAAAGGATGAACAAGAAAACCAAAATAAGTGGGGAATTAAAAGTCATAGCTTGATGGAGGGCATGTACAAGTCACATGGGGCAGAGATAAACGAGAGAAAGCAGCAAGTATGAAAGTGGGAAATAAAGTGAGGGATGACTGCAAAGGGTAATAAGCTCTGATACCGTGTTTGAAATAACCATGCGGTGTCAGTTACTATGGCAGCACGAGAAAGAACAGGAACATGTCTGTACAATGTCTTTGCAAAATGCCTTTGAGATGTTTCCAGTGTTTCTGTTTTCATGCATAATGTCCCGGCTGTAATGTCCATAAAATCTACAGATGTGTGGAGCTCAGGGACATACCTTGTGCAAGTTAACAGAGTAAGGTGCAGGGTCCCAGGCCACCAGAGTTACATTCTTATAGATGGAGCTTATGTTGAACTGATAAGTCGGATTTGCCAGAATCTGTTAAAACAAACAAAAACAGAAAGACAGAAGTATAATGATACGTTGTGCTTAATTTAACTAAGTGCAAAGCAACATTTTAGACCCTTTGAAAGGGTTTCACAGACAGGTACCTTTTTTTAACCCCCGGATGGCAGTATAAGACTGTTTGAACTGAAGGATGGATAGTGAGGGAGCGAGCAGCGTGTCTCTTTAAGAAAAATGAGAGGGAGACCCCTTGACGTGACATGGACTGTCTCTCTTTGGTTCTCAAAATGGCGGACGTTCGGTAGTTTGAGCTCTTTAGCATAGCATTTGTCACACAAAGCTTTTAATAAAACAATCAGTAAACAAGTTCTCAGCTTCTTTTTGCAAAGAAAAACAACTTTTTTCTACAAAGGCACAGGTTTCAACTGTGAATTTTGGAGCTTCAACAAGACAGTTTTTTTTCCCCGAGGTCTGCCTGTTAGCTTAGCTTCTCAGCTTAGCTGATTTTAACAATCCAAAATCGTGATTTTGTACGGTTAAAACAGATTTTAAAGAGAAAAGAGAAAGGGTCAGTGAAGAGCACTGGAGTTGAGCCTTTCGTCATCCAGTGTCTTCAGTGGAAATTAGAGGCACGAAGAAACAATAAAGCTGATAAATGAAAATTAGGTCAATAATTTTGATTCATCATGTGATTAACTGATTTATTGTTTATTGCAACAGGCCTAAAATCAACAGAATCAAATTAAAACTGTAATTTGAATTACATATTTGATCAATGAATGTATTACATTTATTGTAGTACAGTTATGTTACAGTATGGTTCCAAATACTGTACAGTATAAACACAACACCCCATCTCTCATCACTGCTTGAATCCTCTCCTCCCCACTTTTTCTCCTCATCTCTACCCCCCTTCTCTTACTTCTCTGGCTGTCCGACTGGGGGCAGTGCATTGGCCTTTAACGAGGCAAACTTGTAATCTGATAATTAACAAAATGCTAAATCTCTCAAAAGGAAAACAGTCATAAGAAACGTCTGCCTCGTGCCCGTGAGTTGGATGACCTTTAGCTGAAGCTGGAGTGGCAGGCAGAGCCAGTCGACTCACTAAGAAGCATTTAATTAGCTCTGCTCACGGCTATATGTGCTGCTAACAGAACAGGAGGGAGGAAGAACTGCAGGAGAAGGGTATATGTTTTTCATTTTTTATATATATATATATATATATATTTTCAATATTTCTAGAACAATATTAGAGAAGGTTGTTCAAAAGTACCATAACTGTTTTTTGTTCTGGACTTTGCAACGTGGCTCTTGTGATACCATTTTTGTCTGCTTCTGTGTATGAGGGGCTGTCAGTTGTCTGACATTGTTACCAGAGATTTACAGTGACTGTCTCACTTCCCCTCTTTGAGCATTCAAACAAGCTCACAGTGATGAATTCTCAGTATTTGCAGTCTGCAGTCGTCACAATGCAAACTTCTTGTGGGAGATGGTCCATATGGCTCTTTGAGAATTTAAGGTTGTCGACCCCTGGTTTAGAGTTTAGAAACATCTTTTTAGAATACTGCAAAAAATGTGGACAGGGCTTATAAACCCTATATATATATATATATATACACATATATGTAT
>JARVGS010000321.1:25064313-25075171 GCA_031762315.1 Hypsolebias antenori | reverse complement strand
ATTTTGGTCATACTAGAGTTTAATTAATCCAAAAAGAAGAAGAACCCGTCTATAAATCAATAATTATTGTTCTGGAAGTCGAACGAGTCCTGTATAATTATTGAAAGGTGTAACAGGTTTCCCTGCCTTTACTCCTACACTATTTTGCAAGAAGCTGTTCACTTTTGTCTCTCTGTCACCCTTAATTAATGCATAATAAGCAGTTATTAACTATTGTAAAGTGTTTATAGAGGAATTAATAACATATCTATAAGCTATTTATCATCCATCTATAAGGGAGCCTTATTGTAAAGTGGTACCAAAATATCTAATCAAGAAATGCACTTTGACACACCAAGTTCTAAAGTTAGTAAATCAAACTTGTAAGCATGATTCTTTTGAAGGCTGGCATTCTAGCACAGTCACTGGCCCTATTTCTTTTGCCTTGGCAACAGAGACAGAGGAAACCACACCTCATCAGCTGCTTACATTATCTTCACCTTTATTAAAGACACAAGTAGGTCCATAAATATTAAAAAATAAATATATATAATTTAAAAAAGATAAAAATCTCAAATTCATGTCACAGATTTACAAAAAGGCTGAAACGTCAGTGGTTCCACATTCTGGACTTAAACCTGACTGAGCTTTGTGCAATATCCGTTAGTATCAGGATGATGTTATTTGTAGAATCACGCAATCTCCACATAAAGCTGTACTTAAGTTTACGCAATGCAGCATGAAAGTGGAGAGACCAACACCAACAAATAACTGACGCACTAGTCCATCTCGGCATCCTA
Organism: Hypsolebias antenori; assembly: GCA_031762315.1. Lineage (NCBI taxonomy): Eukaryota > Metazoa > Chordata > Actinopteri > Cyprinodontiformes > Rivulidae > Hypsolebias > Hypsolebias antenori. The sequence continues at coordinate 25,074,392 of JARVGS010000321.1, read as the reverse complement.
AGCAGCATCCTCATTCCGTCATTATATGCCACTTTGAGTTTCTGTTTACTGCTTTGCTTGTATTGTCTCCACAAGTGGGCATTATACAAAGGAGTGCAGTATGCCATACCATACCATACCAACTTTATTTATAAAGCACTTTATGCATCCAACAGGACCAAAGTGCTGTACACAATCATATAATACAGTACAATCATATTATGGAAAGGTCAAGTATAAAAACAGTACTAAAATAATAAAATATAAACACAGTAAAATGATATGATTACCCACAAGGTGTTACCTCAAAACTGTAAGTTACCTTTAGATATTATGATATTTGTGTTTGTCTTGATAATTATTCTGCCTTCCTTTGCAGGTTACTGATAATGGTAATGATAATGCCCAGCAAATTTTGAAAGCTTAACTCCTTTTTTTTTTTTTTGGTCTCCAAATTCCAAAGCTTACAATAGCAGAATCGTGTTGTGTCTATAAAATAACAAATAGCTAGAATTGCTTGAGCAGCCAAACCATTATGCCAGACTATTGTGTAAATTCATGTATTACAGTGATATTTTCTTATTACTCAGGAGCATAATGCTCATAAAGAAAAAAAAATAAAACGGGGTGGGCACCCAACTGGTTATTACTTTTATTGAGGACTCTCGTTTGCTAATGGGTAATTGTCTCTAAAGACACATATGGATTAAATGACAAACCACAAAAATCACAACTCATGTGCCACCCAATGCCCTTTTTTTAAAGCAACAATGTCTCACTATTGCATTCTCTTTAACTGGTGACATATTTAGATTTGACAGACTCTGAATAATTCATCCATGCTGAAAGTACTGTCACATCAAAGCAACTCTGAGTTTTAGTTCTTTAGCAGCCGTTTCATCTGCAAGCGAATGTCTCTGCAGTAAAGTCTTTCATATGACTCCAAGAAACTACAAAACTCCATAGAAGAAACGTGGCAAATAAAACTATTACTGAATTGACAAATAAATCATAATTTGAGTTTTCCTTTTTTTAAACTTTACTTTTTGATCAAATCATTTCATGGATGACTTTATGGAAGACTTTTTTGCGTTGTCAATTTAAAGGTACTTCTTATTGCAATAATCTCACTTCCTCTCACCCTCTGTGTCTGTGTTTCAGTCCTATAGAGTCCTGCCAGAACTTCTACAAAGATTTTACACTACAGATCGATATGGCCTTCAATGTCTTTTTCCTCCTGTACTTTGGCTTGCGGGTAAGCTGGCGCATACGATTGTATGCTTACACCAGCATACGAGCATACTCAAACACGGGCATGTGCATAGCAACGTGCATGTGGCAGTGTTGCAAGTACTTGCATGAAATCATCAGCATACATTTTTTTTTCAATTGTATACACATAATAACTTGCTTTTATTTAGAAATTGAACCAAAAACGCCTTTCTTTTCAGGACATCTAACAATGAATGTGAACACTTAGCTTGGATCATCTATGATGCACAGAATGCACTGTAATATTGATGTTGCTATCATGGTTGTCATGCCACCAGTGGTGCAAATGCAAGCTTGGCATCTTAAATAGATAAACAAATGAAACCATAAGCTGCTTACGCCACCATTTTCTATCATGAATCAGCAAGTTGGGTGAACCTTGTTGTTTTCGACGGTGTGTCAGCACTGTCAGAGGTAGACACAGCAGTTTAAAGAGGCAATCTCTGATGGGGGTTTTGTGAGGGGGAAAAAACACTTAGTTGACATATTTTGCACCGTTCTTGTCTCTTTTTTTTTTTTTTTTGACAGTTTATAGCAGCCAATGACAAGCTGTGGTTCTGGCTGGAGGTCAACTCTGTAGTCGACTTCTTCACCGTTCCTCCCGTGTTTGTCTCAGTCTACTTGAACAGGAGCTGGCTCGGTAAGTTTCAGTATCCCATTCCGACGGGTCGCAGTCTTTGCTTCATCAGTCCGTTTCATCGCTCGCTGTTAAACCTTGTCATGTCTCGTACAACACTAACACGTCTGTTCCTTTCCATTTCTTCTTCACCTTCTATCAATTCACAGCGCTCCTTCTTTTAAAACTCCCCATCTTTCACCTCTGCCTTCCGGTTTCGCGTCTGTCTCTCCCCTTAGTGGGAGCATGTCTCTGAGGCCCTGTTGCTTGAGGCTGCACTCAACTTTCTCTCATTATTAGACGTGACAGGGCTGGGCTCCTCTGATGTTTCAGGCAACACAGGCTCAGCAGAGTGAATGGACTAATGGGAGTGAAAGAATGGGGCTGTAGCTCCGTGTGTGTATTGTAGATTCATTAGTAATTGCTGTATTGAAGCGCTGCACCTGCAATACCTCACAGCAGTCAATGACAGCCATCTTAAATGAGGCCCATTCACACCCGTGCGCAAAGTAAAATGCACATGCAGAAGCATGTGTGATCCTGGTATACGCTCATGCACTCGCTCATGCTTGAGCAGACTGGAAAACACCCTAACCTGCATTACATAACGACCTACTTTCCCCACTGTGTTCAGAGAACTGTGACCTAAATTATACTGCAGTAAAAAGAGTTTCTTTGTACGTGAGCTCTTTGTTCGGGCATTGCCTCTTTTCTGCAAAACACATTGATAAAACTCCTTGCTGCTTATATGTATCTGGTGTTTTAATGTGGCGTTGGAGCTCTTAGCCTTGAGTCAGAAAGAGTATAGCACTGGAACTGATTTAGTTCAGGGAGGCTGAAGCACTTTTCTGGGCTAAGATGATTTACCTGCTTTACTATTTGAGCATTTGTCTGCTGTCCCTGTTGCTGCACTTTTGTAAAGCTTACTGGGTCACTTGATCTATGTAAAACCGTCAACATTACATCATAGCAGCAACTTCTTGCTCTCCTCATGTGTTTTTAGTGCTCACTAGAACCTCTGAGCTTGTGCATTTATACAAAAGTGCAAAAGTCTGATCACTGAGCTGATAAAACTTCTTGAAAGGAGTTTGTTTTTATGCAAATTTAACAAGGAAGTAGCTGTAAAATAAATAAAATTTCTGTTCTGGATTCTTGTATTCCTGATGTAATGTGTGTTAAAGTCTTAATGATGAGGATGGGAGGTTTGGAAATAGTGGATTTGATGCGATCAACTGGTAGACAACTTTTCCTAAATAGGATTTTATATGTGCATGTTTTGTGCCGTGCCCTGGAATGACTTCTGTTGTCACTGTTTCCTTCATGCTTGCTCAAGATGAGCGTCTGCAATGAAGTTAAACTCAAAGCAGTCTGCTCCTCTGATAAATAATGTTAAATTATTGTTTTTATATATGAATGTTTCTGTTCAGTGCCCTGAGATGACTTCTGTTGTGACTTGGTGCTGGATAAATGAACTGAAATGAACAGCTTCATTTTCAGTACCTGAATTGATGAACTCAGCCCCAGGATTCTTGCCTTGTGAATTAGAAACCAGAAGTGACTTGCATTAGTAGAGGCACCCGGCTGATCATCTGCAGCTGTGATTTCTATGAGTCATGCGTGAGCTTCAAAGTCTTCTCAACTCTCACTATTACTGTACGTGCGTGAAGCTGGGAGTTACAGTAAAAGGGTTGGTTGTGAATACGCAAATAAAAAAGGCGGGAAGGTGAACGATGGAGGAATTTATTGAGTTGATGTTTTCACTGGGAACTAATACTAGTAACAGAAACAAATGGGTTAATCTTTTTACTGTTTAAATGTGTGTATCTGTGCAAAATATGATCAAACCAAGTGTCGCATCTTGAATTTGAAAGATGCTCTGAAGTGTCACTCAGCACCCTATCAGCTGTCAGACTTTACTTCCTGTGGTGTTTAGCTTTTTTTTTTTTTTCTGCAACATGCCTATCTTTGGTTGTGTACAGGTAACAAGAAGCCCACACAACTGCTGTGCCAAAGACATTTTTGAGGTAAGCACTGGGAGATATGTTTAAGAGTTTTACTGGGACATCTTCACGTAGCTGTAACAAAAGTTTTACTTGTTAGTAAATGAATTGGTTATGCATTTGCAGGCGTTTAGTGATTTGACAATTGACTCAACCAGCAGCAGTTTACATGGGTTTCAGCATAAGCTCATCTGCCAATATTTTAGTGTTGAATGTTTGTCAAAATGTATTTAAATTGGTATAAAATTAAGTAGTATGTGGAAAACCTGAAATATTTTTAATTTGAGCCCACAAAAACTATGAATATTACTGAAAATTATAGCAAAATTGTGATTTGTTCATCTTTGCTCTTTTTTCTTTTACTTGAAATAATACTTTTGCTTTATTTCTCCCCATAGAAAGGAGTTTATACTAGACATTTGACATTTCTATTTCCCCTCTACCTCCTTTCTTTGATGTGGGGTAGAAGGAAAGGAAAAATATGCAGGGAACTGAATTGGGAAAGGGCCAGAGGAAGATGGCAACACATGACGCTCCACCTGGGAGACCTTGTTGTTGTTGGAGGAGGAAAGAGGCGAGGGCTGGAGCTGTGTCCTTGGCGACTGAGGAAGGACAGATAATGAAGTGAAAGGATGAGAGGAAACACTCGCCCTCCACGGTGCATTGTTTGTAGGTGGGAGGAGGAGAGACGTGGGGGAGGAGGAGAGAAGATTCAGAGAAATATGCCAGCTTCATAAAAAATACATGAGCATATATCAGAGCAGGAAGGTGTCACACTTTCTTCTCTCCGTGGACTCAAGAAATGATTTGGCCTTTTGGGTAATTCACAGCTAAACACGTCAGGAGGACTTTTCTAAATACATTTAAATACAGTATAGTGGAAGTCAACAGCTGATGTTGGGAGAAGAGGAAGAAGTAAAGCAGAAAAAAGTCAAGTGCAATTTTCCAGTTTCTCTGCCCCCGTGTAGTTTTGAAACCTGTCACTTAAAAAGGCAACTGTTAAAAAGCACACGTGTCATGACCTTAACGCTTCTCAGGAGCTGGTGACTGATAAATACAATTTGCTTTGCACCAAAGATCTTGTGAGATGTGTTAGTGTGTTAGCAGAGGCGAGTTCTGAAAATGTGTACTGTTACCCTGCTTAAATTGTACTCAATTACAAGTAATGTTATAAGATACTTAAATAAAAGTACAAAGTACTCCTCTCAAAAACTACTCATAGCATTAATTACTTTTTAACCAGTTGCTGTTTTATTGTGTTGTCAGTAGAAGTCATCCAGTTTGATGTACTGTGTATAACAACTACATTCAAACACATTTTGTCAGAAGCTCCGTCTTATTTTAGTATCAGGCAAACCCATGGCAGTGACAATACCGGTACTTATCTTTGCAAACTTGGCCAAACTAATATTCCACACATACAAATAATAAAACAGAAATATCATACAACTGTAAAGACTCGTATACCGCCATATGTTTTTGAGATTAGATGACGTCTTGTAAGCTGCTGTCACCGTAGAGATCAAACAAAGTTTACATGTGGACCCGTCTCCTTTTCCTCTGTGCATGAAACTTTCCTCCAGGTACGACCACGTGCACTCGTCCTCAGCCTTTACCTCCTCATTTTCTCTCTTGACATGTCCTCTGTCTCCATTTTGGCTTTTTCTGCACATCTTCGCTCCATAAATAACTCTCTACTCTTCAGAGTTGTCCTTTGCTTACGTCATAGGTAACTGCTGCATCGTGATCTGAGAGCCTTGTTGGTTACAAAGATGCAGATGAACGGTTTGAATATTAATTCAAATTGTGGGTGTACTCAATAGCAAATTCTGATTTTAAAAGTAGTGAAGTACAAAGATTACATGGTCTAAATTGTACTTAAGTAGGAGTAAAATTACACACTTGAAAGAAATACTCATAAAAGTACATGTACCCAAAAAAATCTACTTAATTACAGCAATGTGAATATTTGTAGTTTGTTACTTGCATCCCTGGTTAAAACACATTAAAATATTTTACATGATTTCATTATAATGATTGAAAACGATAATCAACATTATTCATGTTCACGCCTGTTAATAATCAAATAAAACTAACATTGTTAATGCGTTAGTTTTTCTTTCTTAAAAGTATAAAAGAAAAGAGTAAACATTAGTCAGAGTATATCTGACTCTGTGTCCAAGAACAATGAATGTGGGAACATCAGACATTATTCAAGTTTAAAGTAACTTATACAGCCTAAAGGTCAGAGGTCATAATTAGGGAAGCCATCTTCATGCCACATCTGTTCCTTGCTCTCTTTGATACTGAAGCTTTATTTATTTCACAATTTCAACAATAATCCTCCATTGTTTTATGCAAAGTGTTGATTTTAGTCTGAGTGGCATGAAATGGTAAAACATTTTGCATTTAGTATCTTTTTTTTCCTCCCTTGCTCTGCTCTCTGTGTGTCTGAAGCGCCTCGGATATGCATCGCCCTAACGTAAATTAAGATTATGGATCTGGTATCATGGACGATCAACTCTATTGACAAGATTTTTTTTTTTTTTTAACAAAACGACAAGGTCCTGAGGAACCAGTGTGTCCCGCTGAGATGCACACTGCAGGATACGTCATGGACTCATGGGGAGTGTGGCAGGTGATGTGTCCCTCAGTCCTGTCTCAGGAGGATGGTGAAGACGTTTACATAATTAGATTTATGATAGCAGGAACTCTGCTTTTTGGCATCGGAGGGGCTCTGTTTTATCAACTATCGGAGAAGCTTCCGAGTCAGTGTGAAGGTTTGGTCCGTGCCGTGGCCTCGCAAAATCAGCTGATTTATGAGCTAAACCGCAAGGTGGAGGCGATTTATGAGAATCGCAGTCCACCTGCGGCTTCTGGGACTCGTCAGCGTGGTGGGCTCGAGCTTGGGGGAGACTCATATCATGGATCAGTGGAATGGATTCCCACAAGTAGGCCATTTTGGAAACAGAACGTCCAGATGGACTCAAGGCTGAAGAAAAAATGTCTGCCTGAAGAAAATCAACAGTCAAGCTTATCTGAATCTGACTCCCCGCCGGCCTCGGAGACGGCCGACCATCAAATTTCTCCTGGGTCATGAGTAACCAAGGACAATGAGCTTCATCTATCGCCAAGTTTTCTCACATTTAGGAACATTTTAAGCCAACAATAAATAAAAGGTCAAAATTAAGAGGCTCGACAAACAAAACAATCAAAAAGTATGAAAGTACTGGACTGAAAAGGAAGAGCAGCCAAAGTTATAAAAATAAATATGTAAAAGATTTTCAAAACATCTGAAAATAAAAACCTCATTAAAAGATTATAAAACTAAATGTGTCTCTTTGAAAGCAAAATATAAAAATGAAGCATAACTCTCAAGAACTACATTGTATTATAATTTATTTTTCTTAGCAGTGGTTCTGGGAGCACCAGCTGTGCCCTTTGTGCAGCATCCTGTTGTGGGAGGCCAAAACCAGAGCCCTCTGCTGGGAGACTGGGTGCCTGTGCAGGGTCATGTAGTGGTGGAAAATCCAGCACTGCAGCTCAGTCCCAGATTTAATTCAGAGCAGCAGGGAAAACTGGCTCCAGTGGTCCTGAAGCTGAAAGAGAAGATGCCTGAAGATGAGGCTGAAAGAAGGTCACCACAGAGACAGAGATGGAGAAAGAACTCCACGCTGAGCCTGACTTTAAGGTGTGAAGGTGGAGCTGGATGTTCAAACTGAAGAAGAACCTGGAGAATTAGATGATGCTCAGCAAGATGTGATGATAGAAGAAAGACATGTTGACACAGAACCCATGAAGGAGCTGGGGATGGAGATAGAGCCACTTAGTGATGATAAGTCTGACGAGGAGGAAGGCCTCAAGGAGCTGCCAGATGAAGAGATGTCTTTCAGAAGAGGATATTATGTTGCTGAACATTTACTAGAGGAGGATAAAGTTGAGGAGGAAGAAGAGTTCCTGATAAAGAGGAACTGTGTTTTAGACGAGCAGCCCATCTTGGAACTGGAGCCTGAGATGAGAGAAGAAGCAGTTTCAAACCCTGTTGTCGTGCCAGGTGGAGGAAGATGTTTGTCAGAGAGGAAGATGATGGTCTTCAGCTCGATGTGAGGCAACAAGCTCTCATGAAAGAAAATACAAACGGGCAAGGTGTGTTTTATAAAACTGCGTTTACTGTTAATCATTTTCATAGTGAGATCATAAGATCCAAAGGAAAGTTAAAAACAAAAACAACTGGACTTCTACTCAAAAGCTGAAGATGTTTCACTTCCCATCCAGGGAAATCCAAAAATGTCTGGAGTGTGTGGAGGTCCAAGCCTTATAGAACTGCATGAGAGGCCTGGTAGATCCAGCTGCAGGTTAGACGGGAACTACTCGCCCTCACAGTGGAGGCTCGTTAGTCTCTTTGTCTGCCCGGCTCACACTCACAGAGAGATGTGTTGGTCACCAGCATGAAGGTGTGAACTAGAGTGAGGCTGACCTGGAATCAGGCCTAATTTTTTTTTTTTTGTTGTTATACATGAAACAGTCAAATTTCTCTTCCTACTGTTGTAACATTGATTCTTTAGTAAATAAGGAGCAAACAGTTTAAGATGATTTAGGATTTAAAATCTGATGTTTTATTAAATCGTGTTTCAGAGGCGTCTCGTTGCACAGACGTTAAAGGTCAGAGAAATGTGAGGAAGATGTTTTTCAGTTGTGTAAAACTTCAAATACAGCAACGTGGTTTCAAAAAGCTGTAATCCTGTTTCTTAGCCACAGGAGAGCGCTATTGTCCGGGCACGCTCTCTGATGGAAACTGTTACCAGTTCTTCAAAGCACCAAAGAAGTATGGGGATGCTGAGGTATCACTGAGGCCTTCCTCATGGACCGGACACACCGCCGTCATTTAAAAGAATCCCATGTTTCATTTAGTCTTTGTTTGTCTGAAGTTCTTTTGTCAGGGATAATTTTCTGTCCTCCATCAGCAGTCAGTACGTCCACAGAGGAGTGATGAACCTGATCCTGATGCGCACCTGGGCAGGAGGACGATGACTGGATGTGAGTATTTTCAGTTAGGGAGACAGGTTTTTTTTTAATTATCATTATTCAATAAAAATTGTTGTATTTGCAGCTGTGGCTGAGCGGTTACAGAGCAGTGATGCAGTCTACATTATACGTAGGCATATATCTCCACCAGAGAAGCTTAAGAATTTTAGTATACCCACTTAAAAGTGCACAATGATACATGACATATCATTAGGCACGTGTCATTGATACTTTAAACGGTAGTTAAACTCTTCCAGTAGCACTTGTTTAATACATTTGCTTAGCCAGCAAATTATTGTATAATTAATACTTCTGTACTTACTACTTAATACTTGGACATGTTTTGCTTTGATACCATTTTATAAATTCTATAACGTGTTTTAATACAAAACCAACTGTTGTACAAGGTTTGTTGTTCATTTTTTCAAATATAAGCATCAGAGAAATTTGGAAATGTTCAGTATGCTTATCAATCAACATAAATTGACGATTACATCATACTAACCGGTGTACTTTGGTTTCTAAGCACAGTGTACCCAGTACAAAAATGTAGACTACACCGCTGAAGTAGTCGTCCTCTAATGCAATAGTTGGGGGTTTGATTCCACCAGCAGTCACATACAGAAGTGTCCCTGGGGAAGACACTGAACCCCTCATTGCCTCCGATGTGTGTCCCATCTGTGTATGAATGTGATAAAGCTCTGATTAGTCTTTGTATTGATCTAGTAGAGTGCTGATAAATGGGTAAATGAGGGCACAGATTGTAGTGTAAAATACCTTGAGTATCTTGAGTAGATAGGTGCTATACAAGGACAGTCTATTTACCATTCCATCTGAGGAAATATTGAAGTGAGTCTATCATGGTTTCATGTCAGAGCCTTCGGTTCATCTGGCTGGACGGGTCCAGATGGACTCACGATGACTGGCTGCCAGGAGAGCCCAACAACACAGCAGGAGTGGAGGACTGTGTTGAAGTGCTGGCATTAGGTACAAATATTGGTTTACGTTTTCCTTTCTCTCCTTCTTTCTCTTTATTTGAACCACAATGTCTACCCCCATAAAAGTTATATCAAAATGACCAGCCCAGCTCCGGGAAGTGTACAATTACTTTTATTGGCATTCACAGTTACCATGGCGACATCTTTTGCTAACGAAGATGCCAAATTTCCCAAAGGAAATGAATAGGA
>JARVGS010000321.1:25028425-25041576 GCA_031762315.1 Hypsolebias antenori | reverse complement strand
AAAAACACACCCCCCCCCCCCCCCCCCCCGCCCCCGGAACACACGCTGGACAGCTGTGAATCAGCCCAGCAGATGCCCTGATGGTGACCCTGCAGGGCAGCCCGTGCGTAAAAGCGCAAAGCTGGAAAATTATTCACGCTGCTTGTGACTCAGATTGGTGGATAAATGACTAAAAACGTGCTTCCAGTTTGATTGACTGGGTTCGGCTGCTGCAACAAAGAGCCTGTAAAGTTAAACCTGTGCTCATAAAGCTGAGATGCTCACCTTACAGCCGGAGAGGGAACCGAACCACCGCACAGAGAGAGAGCAGCAGCGCGAGACCTTCAGCTGGTCCTGTTCTGTCTGAGGATGTCCTCAACCAGAGTCCAGCCTGGTTCCCAAACGACGAGAAATCAACAAGCTGCGAGCTGAAAGACTGGTCTGAAAGTTGAGTTTAGAACTTCCGGTTTGCTTTTCAAAATAAAACAAAACAGATTTGCACATCCGTTGAAACTTACAGGATTTTAAGGCATCCAAAAATGAGGAATTACTGGCACACAGCAAGTTAGACTTATATAAAAAGAAATAAATATTTGACTAATAAAAACTCAGTGATTACAGTCTTTGACAACGTTTGACTCAAATAACCAACTGTTTTTACATTAACTTTTTTAGACTGCTATTTTTTTTAAATGAGGTACTAATTTTAATAACTTTTCAAAAATTACATTATAAACAATTCTATACAAATTAAGGTTTGTGCTGAATAAAAATATGTTTGTAAGTTTTTACTTTTTACCACAATACAAAATAAACCCAAAATTAATATAAACTGTAGTATGCAAAACATCCATCCATCCATCCATCCATCCATCCATCCATCCATCCATCATCTTCTGCTTGTAACAAAGTAGGGTCTCGGGGGGCAGCAGCTTGGAGGTCCAGACATCTCTTTCCACAGCCACCTCTTCCAGCACTTCTAGGGGTATTCCAAGATGTTCCCAGGCCAACCGAGAGACATAGTCTGTCCAGTGTGTCCTGGGTCTCCTCCCAGTCAGACATGCACAAATAAGCACCTCCCTAGGGAGGCGCCCGGGGAGCATCTTTTCCAGATGCCTGAACCACCTCAACTGGCTCCTCTCGATGTGGAGGAGGAGCAGTTCTACAAGTCTCTCCTGATGACTGAACGTCTCACCCCATCTCTAATGGAGAGTCCAGCTACCCTGTGGAGGAAACTCATTTCAACCGTCTGTATTCACATTCTCATTCTTTCAGTCATTACCCAGAGCGTGTGGCCATAGTTGAAGGTGAGAACGTAGACTGACTAGTAAACAGAGAGCTTCTCCTTACAGCTCAGCTCCCTCTCCACCACGACGAACCGGCACAGCGTCTGCAATACTGCACACGCTGCACCAATCCATCTGTTAATCTCACGCTCCATTCTTCCCTCACCCGTGAACAAAACCCAGAGATATTTGAACTCCTCCACTTGAGGCAGAACCTCACCCTCGACCCGAAGACTTAGATGGTCAGGACAAAACAAGGAACTCCATGTCCCTTGCCTGGAAGTGGGCTACTGCGGGGCCCCACCCTGGAGCCAGGCCTGGGGGAGGGGTTCGGTGACCGGGTCTCTACCCATGGGGCCCAGCCCAAATGAGCAACATGGGTTTGCCTTCCTGTGGGCCCACCACCTGCAGGAGGGCCATTCAATAGGGTGCATGATACCATGGGCAGTGGCCGAAGACTGGGACCTTAGTGTCCTGACTCTGGCTACCAAAGCTGGCTCTTGGGACATGAAACATAACCTTTCTGGCGGGGATGGAGCCTGAGCTTGTGCGTGAGGTTGAGCGGTACCAACTAGACATAGTTGGGCTCACCTCGGCACACAGCATGGGCTCCAGAACCAATCTCCTTGAGAAGGGCTGGACCTTATTCCACTCTGGAGTTGCTGATGGTGAGAGGTGCAGAGCTAGTGGGTCTACATTTAGCCCCACAACTTGGTGCCTGTGTGTTGAGTTTTCCCCAGTAGATGAGAGGGTGGCTTGCCTTTGGGTGGGGGGACAGGCTCTGACAGTTGACTGTGCCTATGCGCCAAATGGCAGTTCAGCGTATCTGGTCTTCTAGGAGTCCTTGGCCGGGGTGCTGGAAGGTGCCCCAGCTGGGGTCTACTTTATTTTGCTGGGGGACTTCAGTCCCCATGTAGATAATGACAGTGCAATCTGGAGTCTGTAAAACAATGAAACTTTATATAAAAAAAGGTTTCATCTTAATTTTACAGGTCAACAGGTGCATGTAATTTGCCGCTCTGTGGGCGGGGTCAGCAATACTAAGTGGGTGGGATCATAACTAGTCATTGTATATGAGCCACTCCATCCGTTCTGGTTCTTAATCTCCCTACAATCAGACTTCCAACTTCTTTATCTTATCCCAGTACTATTTAAAATCCAGGTGTTGCCACGCTGCACCACTATCTTCCATATCCTTCTGTAAACGTGCTAATTTCCTGTAGCGCAGTTACCTCACAACATCAGCCAATAAAGTTGGGAAGGTCTATACCTCATCATTGGTCCATGACACTATTTTTGGAGCTTCTATACAGATAAACTCGAAAAAAAAAATACTGAACACGATCATAGAGGAAATTCAGATGTAGTTTGCATTTTTACTGGCCAGGTTGTACAGTGACTTAGCTCCGCTGACCAAGCAATAGTTGCTGTCTGCTTAAGTCAAAACTGTCACCTCAGAGCAGTCCGCTTGGATCCATGAAAAAGGTGGTTCCATAAACCAGGTTGAGTGGGGGTGGGTATAGTCGGCAGGCCCTTAACTGGTGCAGAACTATTGAGAGTTGAGACAGTGGCAAATCACCATAACATTATCTCAAGAAAATAAACTTTGTTTTTCCAGGAAAAATAAAAAATACCGGTAATGTCTTGAAGTTAAATTGTGAGCTGTTTGTTTCTGTAGTTTACAGTTGGTAATTACACTGCCTGGCCAAAAAAAAAAAAAAAAGTTGCCACCAAAAAAAGGTCACATACTAATATTTTGTTGGATGACCTTTAGCTTTGATTTTAGCATTCATTTGCTGTGGCATTGTTTTGATAATCTTCTGCAATGCCACAAAATCTATTTCCATCCAGTGTTGCATTAATTTTTCCATCTAGCTCTTGCATTGATGACCAAGCACTAGGCATGATGGGTACACCACTTCACCTGCCTCTCTTCTTACTCTGATGCGCCCATCACTCTGGAACAGGGTAAATCTGGACTCATCAGACCACATGACCTTCTTCCATTGCTCCAAAGTCCAATCTTTATGCTCCCTAACATACTGAAGCCTTTTTTCTAGTTAGCCTCACTGATTAGTGGTTTCTTAAATCTACACAGCTGTTCAGTCCCAATCCCTTGAGTTCCTTCACATTGTGTGTGTGGAAATGTTTTTACTTTCACTGTTAAACATAGCCCTGAGTGCTACTGTTGCTTATCTTCCCTTTGATTTCATCAAACGTTTAAGTGATCGACGATCAAGATCATTCAGGATATTTTTTTGGCCACTTTTCTTCCTCAAAGACGATAGGTCCCCACTATCCTTCCTGTTTTTAATAATGCATTGGACAGTTCTTAACCCAGTTTTAGTAGTTTCTACAATCTCCTTAGATGTTTTATCTGCTTGATGGCAATGACTTGACCCTTCTCAAACAGACTGACATCTTTTCCATGACCACATGATGTGTCTTTCAACATGGTTGTTTAAGAAATGAGAACCAACTCATTGCACCAGTTGGAGTTAAATAACTTGTTGCCAGCTGAAAGATAATCACCCATGCAGTAATTATCCAGTAGGAGGCTCGTACCTATTTGCTTAGTTAAATCCAAGTGGTGACTTTTTTTTTTCTTTTCTTTTTTGGCCAGGCAGTGTAGATTACAAGTCTATGGTTCATTTTAGGGAATGTTTAGTCAAAGTTTGTGAATGTTTTTAATTAATATGGCTGAAAATGTTAACTCTGCCCATGAACCATATGTTTGGGTTAGCAGAGAGCTGGATGAGGCTGCTACGTGCAGCTGGTGCTTCAAGGACGCCTCCAAGTCTGTGAGCTTGGCTGAACTGATAAAAGTATAAAAACAAGCTGCACACACTGCTCATGGCAGATTCTCATAACTGGGCTTCATGTGTACTTCCTGTGTAACCTGTCCTGAAAATCTGTCCTTGCAAGTAAAAACTGGTTAAAATCTCTTCCTGTCGTCGAGTGTGGCTCCTTTTAAGTACCGTAAGAGAGATAAAGCGAGAACATTTTTCTCCAACAGTTCACGTGTTTTTGGTGTATTTCATTATGATATACAGCATGTTGAAGACTTGGGTTGCTCTAGGATGGACTCCCTGCGGAGATCATTTGGAATGGTGCCTTCAGGGCCCCAAAGGTTGAGCTCACCATAAATGCCCATCTCAATCATCTCCTCTTGCCAAGGGATGGAGATGTTACCTGTGGCAAACTCATCAAAAACGGTTTTATCAGAATCCTCCAGGGCTACGCCCCTCACAGAGGAGAAAGCCCCAACGTCATCCAGACTTTTAGCGTAAACCACTTTGGGGTCAGGGACAAAAGGAGGGGGTAGAATACCTGAAGAAGGCAGACAGGTGAGGTGAAAATAAACTCATATTGTGCTGCGTTCAAGCAGTGATGCAACAAGAAGAAGATGGTACCTGCATTCAGTTTCCTCCAGTTAATATTCTTGAAAAATGGATGCGATCTGATTTCATCACAGCATTCGTTCTTAAAGCCCATCCTCTGCTCCACGTCTTTGGCCAGCAGCCCGTCACACAGTGACTTGGCATGCTCACTGAAGTTATCTGGATAAGTCACTATGCGAGTCAACATGCGCTCCTTCATCTCTTCACGTTCAACCTGAGCAGAAGCCAAACAACTTCCCATGAGCTCGTTTAAAATCACAAACTCTGCCCTTTCATCTGTATTGCTGTTTAAGAACTAACCTTCTCCCCCCTGTTTCTGAAGGGATTCTTGGCAGCAATAAACTCGAACAACGTCACCCCCAATGTGAAGTAGTCCACTGAAGTGTCATACTTATCTCCTTTCAGCATCTCCGGAGCCATGTACCCTGCAAGAAAACAAACCAATCAGTTACCATAAACCTCAACTGTTAAACATCTCATCATCTCGATTCAGTAAAGACTCACCCGGAGTTCCTGCGTAGCCTTTCGTCATTGTTTTGCCTTCTTTAAGCTCCACGGCTAAACCCAAGTCAGATATTCGCACATTTCCTGTTGTAGGAAATACAAATATCCTGTCGATTATCACACACAGCTCCATCAATTAGGTTTGATTAAAACAATTACCATCATTATCAAGCAGCACGTTTTCTGGCTTGAGATCACGATAAATGATTTTTTTCTGGTGAAGGTGCTCTAAGCCTTGGATGATCTGAGCGATGTAGAAACAGGCTCTGGGTTCATCAAACCCCGGGTTGTTTTCATCCACCAGGTAAATATGATACCTGTCAGAAGCAGAGAACAGACAACAGGTGAGGGTTGGCGCCATCGTGTGTGGAGATGATTAAATGTTTCGAAGCAGGTAAGGATGGATGAAGATGGATGGATGGATGGATGGATGGATGGATGGATGGATGTTCCCTTTAGTTTATATAAAAGCATGTTATAGAACGACAATAGCTTTCGGATTACTCAGATTTTCAAAACTCAATTATGTTTTTAAGCAGGATTTTCAATGATAAACTATTTTTAACATTTTTATGTTCTCAGAGCACAAATATCCCAAATATTTTATGGAAATGAATGAATGCCCCAAATTCCTTTGCTGTCAATTTTGCATAAATTGACTTTAAACTTCTGCCATGAATATTAATGAATAAACTTTATCACAAGTTTTCTCCATCACGTGTATGAAAGACCTGAAAAACTAATACAACAGGTTCTGTATAACAAAATTTTAAGAATGTAATAAAGTAACAACAGTTTAAAAAAATATTTGTGTTTTCTGAAGGTAAAATTACTTGAGGTCTCCTCCATTCATGATAGTCATAACCAGACAAAGCTCTTCCTTTGTCTGGAAGGCATACGCCAACGAAACAATAAAGCGACTGTGGACCTTCTCAAGAATTCTCTTCTCCACCATCGCCCCCTGCAAGAAAAAAAAAATAAAATGATGAAAGACCCATTTCAATTTGACATGAGGGACATGTGAAAAAGAAACTAAAAGGGATTCTTGTCCATAAGGGTTAGGGTTCATATTCAGTGGCATTTTGGAAAGGAGGTGAAAAAGTGATTTGGACAAGTCAAGGACAAGATGCAACTGTGCCAAGGAGTTCCCTTCAGAGAAGCTTTTCAGTAAAGCTCCCAGTAATCGCTCTATCCCTGTCTAAGTCTGCAGGCTGAAGCCAAACAAGACAAAGATGATTAGCAGCTTGCACAAATCAGAGCACTTTCTCTAATTCATAAAATCCACAAAACACATTCAAATCATCTTGGTATAAAAACATAAAAAGAGGAAAACAGGAGCCTGTAATGGTCTGAAAGTAATGATACTTCCATGTTGTGGTTCAATAAATTTCCTGAAGCTCAAGTTTTCCAAAATTTAAAGTGATATTTAAAGTACAATTTTGGTGATACTTGTGTTTTTCCAATGCCGTTGCACTATCGGAGCACTTCTACAAGAATCGCTGTGAAGATATATACACAAGACATTCACCTCATATCCTTTCCTTTTCTTCAGCCTCTTCTTGTTGAGTTTCTTACAAGCGTAAAGTTTTCCAGTGGCTTTCATCTGACAGGCAGACACCTCCCCAAACCCACCTTTACCCAGCACACGGAAGTCCAGGAACCAGTCGGCATCCATGGGCTGCATCTCAAGCCACTTCCACTGCAGGAACCGCTTCAGGTACATGCTCTCCAGAAAGAAAATATACGGGGCCTCTTGAAGGTAGTCCAGCGTTTTAGCCAATGCTGCAGCAAACAAATTGTCCCCCACAGATTCCAGGCTCTCCTTCACCTTGACTATGATGTCCTCAGGCAGGTACAGGCAGAAGTGTTTGGCAGATGGGTCCATGTACCGCTGAACAATCTTAGAGGCTTTCTTTGCTCTTTCAGAGTCCTCTGCCAGATCATAGTCCTCAATGTCTTTCCACAAACGACAAGCACTGTGATATTCTTGATTTGCTTCCAAAAATTCCCTAAATAGTCGTTTGCCAATTGGCTGTTGCACACAGATAAAGTCAAAGGTTAAATCCAGAGTGTCCCTCAGGCCCTCACACACTGTAATGTGGGGCAATTTGAGACGAGCGTGGTACTTCTTATCCCGAGCCGCAGCCGCGTTGGAGCCATCTATGCTTCCACGGGCATTGATGTACGCGGAGTTTGCTACCACGGTGGTCAGTCCTCCGATATCCATGCTGAGGATGGGTTAGTGTTAAGACAGGAAAGACATCGCACGGAAAAAACAGCTGGAGGTGATAAATGATGCAAACCAACGTGCAGAGAGAAAAAGGAGTGAGAAAACAAGAAATAGCACAGGAGTGATGTGGAGAGTATGGAGGACAAACTGGAACTGAAGACTGCTGTTAGAACCAGACTGCATCTCACCGAGGATCATTACAACCCCACCCCCCCCCACACACACACACACACAAGGGCACATACACATATCTGAGTCAACACCTTTCAATAATCCTCTAACACCCAGCTGCCCCAGACAAAGTGTACGAGAGGTGCAACTCCAGTTTCATATCCTGTGTGCTGCTACCAAGTCGCCCAGCAGTTCAACAAAATAAATGTCCGGAATTACGGTAAACAGTTTTTTGTTTTAAAGAAAACTCATTTGCCCACCAAAACCTATGGTAAATGGATTGTGCTATAGCACCTTTCTACTTAATCAAGATACTCGAAGCACTTTACACTACAATCTGTGTCATTTACCCATGGAGCACTCTACTACCATAGATCTCTACAAAGCTAATCTGAATCTGAAAACTAATCAGTGCTTTATCACATTCATACACCAGTGTCTTGCCCAGTGATGCTTCAATATGTAATTGCTGGTGGAATCAAACCAACTCTCCCATTGCTGCCCACTATGAAGACCCTTCATTAAAAAAAGTTCACGAGAGGCCATACACTGCATTCTGTTGAAAACAATGAAACAATTACATTTTCGTATGCTGATTTTAAACCCAACAGTTGAAAAATGGGCACTTTATTACATTACATCCTTTGTTCTTTAGCAGCTTTTATTTGTCTAAAATATACTGTTAAACTAGGCCATAAATTACCTGTAAAGACAGGTGTATAGTATAGGAATCGGTAAAATGGCTCTGAACTGGTTTGGAAATTACCCAACAGAACTGTTCTAAACTACAAGTGCTGGTCATAATATTAAAATATCATGAAAAAGTTGATTTATTTCAGTAATTCTATTCAAAACGGGAAACTTGTATATTATATTCATTCATTACACGGAGTCTGTGTGTAATGAATGAACAATACAAGTTTCACTTTTTGAATAGAATTACTGAAATAAATCAACTTTTTCATGATATTCTAATTTTATGACCAGCACCTGTATTCAGTCTTCTTTGAAGATTTATTTTAGTTTCTATTTCATTTCCCAATTTAAAAAATGAGAGAACAGGAATCTAAGTTCATGCTCATTAATTCAGGTAAAGAAAGACGTTTCACCCTCCAACCAAAAGGCTTCATCAGTCTGAGAAGTCACATACAAACTGTTTTCCCCACCAAGCAGTAAACTCCTGCAGTAGACCAACCAGCTTGTCTGGGGGCTGTCCTCTCCCGTCGACTCCTCACTGGCAACCACAGTCAAAATGGTTCAAAACATCAAAGTTCATGCTCAACTGGTTGGTCCACTGTAGGAGTGTACTGCTTGGTGGGGAAAACAGTTTGTATGCGACTTCTCAGATTGATGAAGCCCTTCAGATGGAGGGTGAAAAAATCTCTCAACAAAGAAAGGCACTGTCCAGTTGACCTGACTGAACATTGTTGAAGAGAACAGAAACTAAATATATATATAGATATAGATTTATAAGCCATTATTTATACTGCAGTACTCACCATGAATTGAATTGTTTTACAAGAAGCTGTGCAGTCGCTGCAGAAATCTGTTAAAACTGAAACAATTCTGAGTTTAAGAACCAAATTAGATTTTACTTGCTCCCACCTTAAAGCAGCTGATCATTTCATCATCACTTCACTTGCATTACTGAAAGTCACATCACAAACGCCAAGAAACGTTTATGAAAACGTTGCTCATGACTAATACGGACTAGGTTGAACATGAATAGTTTTAAAACCAGGTTTTACTTTGTAGCCAGAAAAAAACTCATGTTCATTTCTTTGTGTTGGACAGCATTTATACCATGTTTCATCTTTACCTAAAAGATTGAACTCTTCAGATCATGCAGTAACACACTCAGGCTCATGCACGTCACTACACCTTGCATGAATCTTGGGATTGGACCTCTTCAGAGCAGGAAAGACATTCACATCATGCTAGTTCTAGCCTACTGTTGGATCATAAAGTCATAATACAAGGTCTCCTGAAAGACACCAAATATTTGTTGGACAAGTTCAGAGTTTTCTTTAGATTCTTCTCAAATCTTTTAAATAAATTTAAAAAAGCGCCATCAAATTCACACACTTCCTTTTATCGTACTTTTGTCTTTTAATGAGGGGAAAAACTAACTCTTAAAGATGTTAGCGGGAATGTGTTTTAATATTCATTGATTTTAACATTTAAAATGCACTTTTGCCTGTTTTCTCCATTTATCGTTATCATTACCAGAACTCCCAGGAACAAGAGACGCAGCTCCGATTTTTCCTGTCAAATTTTCACAAAATTATCTTCCCTTAAAGAAATGCATGCATCCAAGGTCTTACACCTCAACGTTTTAAAGTGTAATCAGTTATCAGAGAAGAGGATGGGTCTAACCTACGGCCATAACTTCTCTTGACTCAACTGCTTTTTACAGATACTGATTACATTTTTACCTGCTCCAAGACTTTTGCCCAAAATTATATAGAAATAAAGCACCATTTTTTGCCTGATAGACCAATTATTAAAATGTTGAAATGACAAGCCTGAACAAGTGTTGCTGCCACAGTAAAAGAAAATTCAAATTTTGACCCAGCCTGTGGTTTGTAGTCCATCTGGGACCAGAGAGGTTAAAAACAGAGTTTAACAGTTTTGTGGCGATGAAGATTATTTCCTGGTCATCACATACTAACCAATATCTATTTTCTGCTGAAGAGTGAAATAATTAAATAATCGGGAAAAAAAGGTAAAAGAGCAAATCAGTGGTGACATTTATGTCAGTGGTGACATCAGTGGTCACATTTATTTTCTGAAGTCCTTCCTTCAGTTTTCCCTTTGCTAAAAACCTCAAACCAATACGGTATTTTAAAACACAGAAATCTCCCAGTTCCTTTCACTTTTTGGAAAACAAGTTTCAAATAACTTTTTTTTTTAATCCAACATTGACTTCTTTTTTTCTAAAAGAAATAGTACATACAAAATTATTAAAACAATCTATATTTTAATTTGCAAACTTATATTAGATTACAGAAAAGGTATTTGGAAGAGTCAGTACATGTCTTGGTTTTAAAAGGGTGATCTTTGAAGGGAGTACACAAAGACCTATACAAGCACACATTTTGTTACGTCAATCTTTGAAGATCTATCTTTACCACTGGCCTCTAAAGGATACTATAAGCTACAACCGTGGTAGGTGGTAGGTGATACGTAATTAACAAACAAAGCTTAATTACCTATAAGGAGCCTGGGTTATGAGTCTTCACCTCGCTGCTGCCATTATTTTGTAAACACTACCAAGGCATCAACAGGGCGATGGACAATTCAACTCCAGAATACAAAAAAAAAAAAAAAACTAACAAGATCAAAAAGCAGCTGCCTACAAAACATAAGGAAGCCAACCCAACACAATAAGAACATATTAGAAATCACTGCCCAGAACACAAAACAAAAATGTACTGACAAGTCTGATGGGAGTCCCAACCTGGGACACCATAAAAACTGTTTTCAGCCATTCAGAATCCATGGAGTTGTGCTAAACACAACTTAACACAGACATTTTTGGGAACATTTTGATCATAATGTCTGCTTGCCAAAAGTAACTATAAAATAACAACTACTCAAACTCATACATTGTACATTCTCCGAGAGCAATATGTTTTACCAGGTGTTGATGAGTGGGATGGCTTACTGAAGAGGACTAGACACAGATTTCGGGTGGCAGCACCACAAACTACAGTTCCCTTGGATCAAACATCCCCCAGAGTTGTGGTGCAGGTGCGTGTGAATCAAGAGCAGAACAAAGATGGGTGTAAAGAAAACGAGAAACCCCCCCACCTCTGTTCTTTCAGTATTCATCTACACCCCTGAGAAAGCCAAACAGAGGTGCAGGCATGAGGAAACCAGGAACAGGCTCAAGAAGCACACACAAAACGGGAACTAAAAAAATTCCCACTGTGACTGTTGTTTGGACAGTGCTTGTTGGAGAGAGGAGGTGTAGCAGGGTTAGTCTTCATCATCGTTCTCCTCATACTCATCCTCGTCATCATCGCCCATGTAAGACACTGGAGTCTCCACACGAGACCCGCTGTAGTGAGAGTCGTTCGAACTAGACGCCATGGTGCCATCCGTGCAACCATCACTACAACACAAGAAGAGGGTATAAATTATACAAATCAAGATTAAAAACAACTGGTTTTAAAAATATGAATAAAAAAGATCAGCTTTGTCTAATTTACACCAGTTAAAATTTCTCACCTGCTGGCAGTGTAGCGGGCTCCGTTGGCTGAGGATCCTCCTGTGATGTACACATTACTGATCGGACCTTTTGCCATCTCTTGAAACAAAAGGAACATATTTCATATAAACACATAATTCCTGAATTAATCTCTCCTCAGCAGCACTGACTGTAAGCAAACTAACATCACATGTCAAAACTGTCATGGTAGCTACAGACAATGATGAGGTGTGTTTTGACTTTTTCCAACTAGAAACAAAACTTCACTTGGAGGCAACAAAGAGATCACTAAAACTTTAACAATCTTCTTCATTTCAACTGCTGTTAAATGGTTGATGGAGAACTTTGAACAGTGTTCCCTGTGGGAAAACCTATAAAAGGGAGAGTGGTGGCAAACAAGTTAGAGAAGGTCAGAAGGAAGGTCGTTGGATCAACTCCCCGGATCGACATCAGAATGGTGAGAAAGGTGAAACACCAACACCTGCCACCACCCCCATTTGCCCCATTCTGGGCCTTTGAGTAAGGCCCTTACCCCCACCAACTGGCAACTCGACTGACATGGAAACCATAGCATTTTCATGTAAACCCTCTCCTTTTTTAATAATTGAAAAAAAAACACTGTTTCCAGAGTTTGTTCTCGTGTAAACAGGGCCTTAGCACAATTTGAGACGCCCGCAATGATCAATCTCAACGTGATCTACCCTTGATGGCAGGTCCCTGCTCTGCGCAGAGGGCTGTGGTAGCTCGGGGTTGTGGTTAAGTCAGGAATTTTTCACTCATTCAACCTTTATTTAGGCAGGTTAATCTCATTACATTTGATGTAAAAACTAAAGGCCAAGCCTTTGTGCGAGTTGGTTTGTTGTGGCAACCTCTAAAGACGGAAGCAGCCAAAAGAAAAACACTGAAAAACCTCTAAAGCCAGTTGTAGCTTGCAGCTCCAGGCGACTAGTTGTAAAATGAGTTGTGATTGAATATCCAAAACTTGCCTACATGATCCAAACTGATGAATATACAAACGTCTCCTTGGACCCTGGATTTGATTAGTTTTGCCCCTACATGCTGAAAAAGGGTGAGTACCAGTAGTAGAAAAAAAAAAAACACTCTGCTCTCTGCTATTCATTATAACTGTTAGTGCAGAAAAACAACTTTTGACTGAAGACACCTGTAGTGCGCATGTGCAACTTCACACTTGTGGAGCATTTCACACCTCTGCTGGGGCTTCCCCTGAAAATGTCCACTTTGAGGCCTCATTTACACGGACAGGATGGCGGAAACGCAGAGTTTGTCCAATACCCTGATGCATGCTCAATAATCCAGGTAGAATTAAAAAAAAAAAAAAAAAAAAAAAAAAAATTTAAGTCTTGTCC
>JARVGS010000321.1:24974114-24991353 GCA_031762315.1 Hypsolebias antenori | reverse complement strand
AAGAAAGCCAACCTGCCATTTTTTACATCTTCTCGTGTGAACTTGATATATTTATCCACAGAGTTGATGTGATCAGTGAAATGTTGGACATCCTGAGATTTAATTTTAACCTAGGTGTCGTCAACATACCTGAACCAATGACTTGCTGGTGTCCCTGAAAAGGACGTCAAGGCTCTCTTTTCTACAGGCTTGCAACATGCATTCAACATACATCGTGTGGTGCTTTGTTTTTCGTGTTAAATGTCATTCTACATTTATTATTGTTGTCTAAATGTCAAAGTCTCCTCTAAACATTGTTTCCTTTACTGACAAGATAGTTGTGAACCAGAAATTTTTTCATAGATTTATGTGTGTGTAATTTAGATTTTGAAGAGGAAACATGTCAATAGAATGTATCAAGTCACACTGGGAGCCCCTGTAAATGCTTTACACTGTTTTGTTGAATACATGTAAATGTTTTAGTCCAGCCAGAAAAAAAAAATGTCTCCAGGCTTCATATCTCCCGTCTTTCATAGACATTGTGTTGTATGGATTCAATTTCATTCTTTAGGAATATGCACAATATGCTAACATAAAGTCAACAGGTCTAAAGCAAGGATATAGAGACCCACTTCTGAACATGTCCACTTTTCCATAAAGTTTGAGCTATATTCCTGTATTCACTGTGTTTACAGAAACTTATGCTTTAAGAGTATATTTTCTTTTTAAAATAACTACAAATCAGAAAAAATAAACCTAGCTCTTAAAAGGCCTCTTTATAAACAATGTGAAAGTATCAAGATTAAATTATTTTTTTGTATTCCACAGAATGCTCATTTTAAAAGTTGTCATATTTATTTAAACTGGGTGTCATTGTGGTCATGAAAGGTAAAGAAAAATTCAGAGCTTGTGGTACTTTGTAGGTCTTGATTAATAAGGTGAAATAATATGGAAAACATATGTGCTTTCATACAAACTTAAGATAGACCTTTTATTCTCCGACTGCACACATTTCATATTGTGCAAAGTGGCATGAAGCTGCTTCTTTTCATACTGATTATATTATTTTTAACATTTAATGTCCATACCGGTAGTAGTACTCAAGCCTTTAGTTTTGTGTTTTAGCCATCTTGGTTTTGAGTGAAAACTCACGTGAGTTTTCCCCACATGCATGATAATACATCACATTTTTAACCAGAAGTATCATCCTTTTGTATCCATCTTTTGTGTGCTTTGTATTTTTGTGGGGTGAGAGCAAATTGACTGTAACTAAACGGGTCACTTTTGATGGAGAAGTGCAAACAGGCTTAGAAATCCGAATATTCTGGGTTTTAAAAGGGTATGGAACTTTAAAATGGAAAATATGTAAGAACATTGTTCAAAGTATGTCTATATTAATAAGCAATCTGAACAAACGACTCCTGAACAGATACTGCA
Organism: Hypsolebias antenori; assembly: GCA_031762315.1. NCBI lineage: Eukaryota > Metazoa > Chordata > Actinopteri > Cyprinodontiformes > Rivulidae > Hypsolebias > Hypsolebias antenori. The sequence goes on along the minus strand of JARVGS010000321.1, from coordinate 24,989,937 downwards.
AACCTCTGGCATCAAGTTAGCTACTTCCTCCGCGCATGCGCATATTAGGCAACAGACGGGCTACTAAACTGGTCAAACAGCGAGTGTAAAAATGGTAGGTAACCAAAATAAACACAAACCCAGACATTGGTTTTAGTGTCATGACGGCTTTATCTTCAGGACTGTTTTCACCTTTTTTAAGTGCATGATGTGGCGCGCTTTGTCAAGTTGACTGAGATCAGTTATTTGTTTTCGTTGCTTTACAGGGAAGGTCAATTGATATTTTGAGAGCAGCTAGCATTAGCTACTCGTCCCTTTTTGGGCAGTCTGGTAACTTCGGCTGCTAGCAGGTCAACCGCTTCACCTCAAAGACAGACACACACAGGGTTGTTTGAGTGAAACACCGGCTTATTAATAATAAAACTGACAGTCGTATCCCGACATTTCATTTAATAATAATCATGTCAGTACTGTACCTTCAAGCTAACTCGGCTAACGTTAGCCAGCCAGCAGTAGACAAAGCTAACCTGTCTGATAGCACAGTCAGGGATGTTTGAAAAGTACACAGTACAAATATTTGACTTCATGTGTCTTTAATATTATGAATCTGTAAAGTCGTCGGTGCTGTAGCTCGCAGCTCGTTGAACTCTTTTGAGTTTTTATTCTCCGTTTTCAGGAAATGCTGCTGTTTAAAAAGTGTCCAAAAGCTGAAACTGCTTCAAAACATGACTTTGAGATTTATTTTTTATATGTGCACCACTTCATTTGCACGTGTGGATGTCCAGTTAATTCATTTGGAGTACTGTATGTGGAAACGTAATACTGTAATGTTAAGTCAGCACAGTTTTCTCAGGTGCCTTCTCCAGGTTAAGTCCACCTTTATATTCCAATACTTACAAAAAGAAACACTTTTTCTTTTCCATGCGTTCTTTAAAAATACTATGTTAAACTGCGACAGATTGTTATTGATTAATTAATGTCAGCAGCTATTTATTATGGAAGGTCTGTGTTTGGAAACCAGACTCATCTGTAGCTTCAAGTCATAATCAAACTAGTATTCACTTAAGTACAGTAATACATTTTGGTTGCTTCCTTGCATGCAAAAGGTTTAAACTACCATAAGACCTTACTGGATCTCTTAGCACTCAAAATCTGTCAGATATGACTCTCAGCTACTCCATCACCAAATTTTAGATCAATGTCTGTATTATTGACTGAGTTGTAGCCATTTTTGTGTTGGCTGTTGTATATAAGATGCTACAATCTCTTTGAATTTCATGAACACCACCTTTCATGGCTTTGGGCGATTATACTGTTTTTAGAGTCAAGGCTGCTCTTAAATGAATATGTGCCTTCATACGAAACTAATGCACCCATGTACACACATCAGTGTTAATATAATTTTGTTGTTTAGCGTATGTCTACGTCATTTCATTTTATTTTTAGTTTTTATATTTCTAGGTATTTTGGTGGAGGGCTTGCATTACACTCCAGACTTTTTGCACCTCTGGTTTCTCGCAATGGTAGCTCATTTCCATACTCATGTTACCTCTATGACTAGTTATCTAAGGGGCTCTCAGAGGTACAGCATGTGCTTTGAGTGTCATCCCTCTTCAGAAAAGCCCATGTTGCTTTTGGATGTGATATAATTACCCCCATCTTGCTTTGGCTCATTTTGTGTAATGTGTGTGTGTTGGTGTGTCCCTTTGAAGTGTGGGCTTCTGAGTGTCTCGTGTTTTCTGTTCATCCTTCCCAGTGCCTGAATGCCTGTAGATGTTTATGTTTTGTTCTGTGTGTTTGTGTTGCTGTCTGTGTTTTCTGGTCTGTTAGCTTTGGTGTCTGACAGTTACTGTCCTAACTTTGCACAGCATAAGCTGAAGTCTTCGCAGAGGGACAAGGTACGGCAGTTCATGTCCTTTACACAAGCTGGGGAGAAGACAGCTGTGTACTGCCTCACACAGAATGACTGGAAACTAGAAGTTGCGACGGATAACTACTTTCAAAATCCAGAGCTTTACTGTAAAGAATCCATGAAAACGTCAGTGGACCGGAAAAAGCTGGAACAACTTTACAATCGCTATAAAGGTAAGCACAATAAACTCAAATCTGGACTGTTAACTGTATAAATTACATTACTTTTAGGTTGATCCCAAAATGTTTACCTGGAGTTATTGGCAGCTCATTGTTTATGAAGTGTAACTGATTTCTTTGTCTCTCTAGATCCCCAGGATGAGAATAAGATTGGTATTGATGGGATCCAGCAGTTTTGTGACGACCTCTCGCTGGATCCAGCCAGCATCACCGTGCTGGTCGTTGCGTGGAAGTTTCACGCCGCCACTCAGTGCGAGTTCACTAAGAAGGAGTTTATGGATGGAATGACAGAGCTGGGGTGAGTGTTGAAATCAACAACTTGTGACAGACCTGAAGTATTTCCACATGGTACTTCTCTTAATGTAGCTCCAGGAAGGAATAGCTGCCTAATTATAGACTGACCCACAGTCAGGATATTCTGTATAATTGTGCAATGACTTAAAGTTCACGTGTCCAAGTCAGTTTTAGCCGGCTTGCATTTAGCATCAATGCGGTCGTGTTCCAGCTGGTTAGGGCATGTTTATGTGATTACCTTTTTATTTTTTGATTACTAAAGTGTATGATGTTTTGCTTGTTTTGTTTCAGGTGTGACAGTCCAGAAAAACTGAAAGCCATTTTGCCAAGATTAGAGCAGGAGCTTAAAGACAGCGGGAAGTTCAAAGACTTCTACCAATTCACTTTTAACTTTGCCAAAAATCCTGGACAGAAAGGTCTCGGTAAGCAGAGGGAGACTAATAATGACGATCTGTTAGCGGATGGTTTTGATTTATGGATGCATAAACAGAAATGTTCTTGTTTGTGTTGCAGATTTAGAGATGGCCGTAGCCTACTGGAACCTGGTTCTGTCAGGACGATTTAAGTTCCTCGATCTTTGGAATAGATTTCTTTTGGTGAGTCAGAAGCACGGATTTTGAGTTTAATAGAAGTTCTGGTTATTGTTGTTGTCAGGCAGAAACCATCAATCTGCAAAAACACAACTTTCAGGGAGTTAAAAAGTAGCCTTGTTCATTTGAAGATAAATAAACTTTGTAATTAGTTTGCATTTGTCCATTTATATCAGATAATTGAACAGATAAAGGACATTATCTTTTATAAATGTGTGAATTCTTGTGTAACAAACAAAACTGTTGTTATTGGAGCCAGCTTTGTTCTTAAGAAGTAAAGCGGCTCTTTTGCAACCTCGCTTGATACAAATGGCATAAAGTTCCAGCCGTAAGCTCTTTTTGATACTTTTTATTTGCCACTCATCCACAAAACTACAGACAGACATGAAGCATAACCAACCAAGTTGATGTATACAAAAACATAAGAATAATGAAAAATGCCAATTCTTGCTTTTTGCCTGACAGCAACGCTTTACTCATAATAAGCAGTTCTTAAAGTTAAAGTAATCTTTGGCTTGATGTGAACGTATTTTAAAACTAATTTTAAATAAAGGTGCTAGTTATCTTTTACCATTATGTTATTTGTAAGTTACTTTCAATTGCAACTGGATTGGTTGAAGTTTTACGAGATTATCTGGACAGAATCAGTTTATCAAGCTCAAGTTTTGTATCTGTCATCATCTCCAGGAGGTTTTTGGTGTAAAAACAATCAATAATGATAAAAATGCTACCATTAGTACAGATAATCATGATTTATTCAGTGAAAGATGAATGACAAACTTCATTTATCACTTTCTTTCTGTTGTTAAATTGGTTTACTCTTCACTAACTTTGGCAAATGTTTTATCAAGTTCTGTCAAGCATCTTGGGTTTGATTTATTGAGTTTTGTACTCTTGTTGACATAATGCAGCAATAGAAATAGTGTGACGCTTAAGACTTTGTGCTTCCAGCTCATTTTGATGGCTGCTATTTATTCTCTGGTCAAAAACCCTTCAGCAGTGCCCAGTGATTTATAAACCACTCTTATGGTTTGTGTCCCGACCCGGTGATATGGTGACAGAATCATTTGCTTTACTACTAGATCCCACAGAAACATTTAGATAACGATGCTTCTAAAGTTTGTTGATCACTATTAAGAAGTTTAATAAAACAATTAAACATGTCAAAAAGGAGGAAAGATGAACATTTCTGCCCCAACAAACAATCTTAGTAGCAAAAAGATCAAGAACAACGCTAAAGAAAAAATTAAAACAGTCTACTAAAAACCTGAACAAGGATAAAAATCAGACTGGCTTTTTTTTTCTTGGAGACAGCTAAAAACAATAGATGCTAATGTTTTTGTCTTGTTTAGAGTTTTATTGTGCTCTTTCACCTTAATTCTAGCAGTAAAATTGTTTATAATAATAATAAACTATCAAGTTGACAGCTTTTGCTGTTTGAACATCTGTCAGCAAACATGACAGCAATGTTTTTTACTTATGGAGCTGGAAAAAAATGGAAATTTCCTCTGATACATCCAATGAGGAAAAACTGTGTAAAAGCCAAACTTTTCAATGTTTATGCAAAACATTTCTATTCAAATTCAACGTACCGTGTTGGTGCACACACCAACTTTAGTTGTCTGTGACATGGGTAGCAGACAGACGCCAGCGTTAGAAGCAGTTTGTTCATTCCTATTTTATTTGTTAGAGTTTGAAACATAAGTGTAAACCCTAATATTCATTGAACCACATCGGTTGTGTTTCAGACTAAATGTGAATAAATTATTCTCATTTAAAAGCTTCTTAATCAGTTTTTGTAACTCTAATGCCGTGGCGTATTATGAGCCTTTTAAAATGCGCTCCAAGTCTTTTAAATGAACTCTTACCTGTTATACAGAGATGTTGGGTCCAATATCAGGCTGGAATTATACCAGAAGTTTGTTGATGATACAGAGACTGTGGTTGAGGTGCAACGAGACATTTAACCAAATAGTTTTTTTAATTGTTTTATTTAACCTGTCTCATTAAGTCACAAGGACTCATTTACAAGTGAGACCTGTTTGGGAGCAGATGGTGGGGGTTAAGGGCCTTGCTCAAGGGTCCAAATAGTAGAGTTTTGGGGTATATAGTTGTCCCTCGTTCATTACGGTGGTTACGTTCCAGACACCCCCGCAGTAAGTGAAAAACCGTGAAGTAGAAACGCTATATTTATTTTAGTATTTTTTTAATTTGACACTTAGGTTAAATTGACAGTTCTGAGTTGAAACAACAAACTCAAAATAAAATGATGATGTTTATTCACTCACCTTGAAATTTTAAGTTGAGTAGTGTACAGCAGATCGGTTCTGGTTCTACAGACCTAACCTGCAGAGTCGAAGCCCACAATGTTCTAATCTCTTAACCCTACGTAATTTTAACAACATGCGTATATTTACTGCACAGTACTGCAAACTTTTACTCACCAGCTCTGCAGAATACAGCAGCTCGGTTCCGGTCCGGCTCGGTTTTGATTCAGCTGACCCACCCTGGTCGGTTCTGGTCGGCTCTGCAACCTTTGAGCACCAAGTCCACTTAAGGAGTTTACTGCTTGGTGGGGAAACAGTTTACTGGAACTCCTCTGACTGATGAAGCCCTCCGGATAGAGAATGAAACATCTCTATAAAAAAGGAAACTGTCCAGATGACCTGACTGAGAATTATTGGATTTGATACCTGGATGATTGAGCATGAACTTTGTTATACAGCTGAGACTTCTGTGATCAGCAGTCATTTACTAACATGCAGAAGAATGATAGCAGTGGGTTAAAACAGGTTTAAACCTTTCATAAAACAGTTCAGCAAAATGACTGTAAAGACCAGTCTGTCTTTGTACTGCTTCTGGCCATTCAACAATCACTGATGGAGCCGGCCACGTCCTGTCCCACTTTTAGAAATGAAGCGAGCATCAGGGAATCAAAAGAGGCATGGACTATAACTCATCTGGGTTGATGTGGAGCACAACACATCAAGTGTGTGACAGTCTTCTCCCTCTTATTGTGTTCAAAACAGCCAAATAAACTTATCGTAGTTTAGCAACTATTTTTGTTGTTAACAATGTTTATAAACCACCGTAAAAATTAAGTTGCTATATATCATCCTCAATCTTACCTCAGTTATAAATCTGTTTTTTGTTGTTAGGGGGCCAAGATGGGGTAGAGGCAGTGCAGCTGACCCAGGACCTGAAAGTCCCAGGTTCATTCCCCATTCATTGCACATCTCGTGTTGTCTCTGAGCAGCGCACCCTATCCCTAATTGCTCCCCGGGCGCTTTCAATAGCTGCCCACTGTTCCACCTGGAGGTGGATGGGTTAAATGCAGAGAGCCAATTTTGTCATTGTATGAGAATATAATGATGACAACACATTATTATTTATTCTTGCGACCAGGTGGTTGCACAGACCATGTCATCACATTGAGTCACAAGGCAAACTTACTTTTTCACATGTCGACCATTTTGGCTCTGTTACTACCTCACTTTGTGGCTCAAAGGTGGATCAGGGTTGGGTTGGTTTTGCGCCTAGCCTCCTCAATCCATTCAGAAATACACCAAGGTGGCCTAAAGGCTTCAAAGTCTTTGCTTGAGGTGTCTTGTGAAAGAGCCTTCTGAGACAGCTTTGACTGGCTAGCAGTTAGCTCACTTGCTATTCTCCTTATTAGTTAAGTTGCTGTTAACTAGTCAAACTGCAGCCATACTTTCCCATCAGTTACTTTGTTCAATTATACATGTTCCACTTTACAAAACAATTTTCACATGGACCATTACTGGTAATGGACCATGGATGTTTCTATGGAAACAACTGTCTAATGCAAATGTGTGCGATATAAAGGTTTTTAAAGTAGTGCTTACATAAACCATAAGATTTTTCAGATTTAAGTTGTTTTAGCTTGACAGAGGTTAGTTCAGATTATTCATGGAAACTGCTTGATGTCCTATGGATAATTCTCTGAGCAATTTCTGCTGCAGGTAAAATACTGAATCTTGGTGCCAACTCCACATAACACACTTTAAAAAAAAGTCTTAACTAATCCTTCAATTAATGCCCTCTTTTTGTAGTTTTGTTCTACTTATATTGCTAATTCCCTGAACACACCAACAAGACTTCAGCATCAATTATAGATTGGATGTTAACATGTTTGGCCTCAGCCTGTAAGTTTTCACTAATAAAAGCAGAAGATAGTAAGTTAGCAGACAGAAAAGTTTGCCAACCGGGGCAGAGGGAGCAGAGTATGGATTTTCCTGGGAGTAATGTCCTGCTCAATGAAAAGGTTTACTTCACAGATGTTTAGTTTGAAGAGTAGTGATGAGGAAGAGCAGGTAGTGGAGCAGAAAAACAATGTGCTGAACCGCTTAAAGCTGAACCATGAGACGACAAAGGAAGGGCGAAATGAGGAACTGTTGGCCTATCTACCTATCTGAGGGCTGGATCAATATTCCCAGCTCAGACGCCCCCTCCCTCTGCTCTGATGGCGTGTCCAGCAGAGGAAGCTGTAGAAGAAGGCCATCAGCAGGTCATCAGTATTCCAGCAGGCTCTGCCTACTCTGGTGTGGGCAGGAGAATAATTTCATTCTGATCTTACAGATCAATAGTTGGACCCTCTTGAACGACCCCGCCTGGCTGGCTGAGCTGCTGCAGTGTTCAGAGTTGCACATGCAAAAGATGGCACTCGTCAACATTCCCCCCCTAATTTCACCTGCAGTGGCTCTCACAAAAAGTTTTATTCATGCGGTTCTTTTAGGTGAAACTGGAAAAAACGGACCACTTCCTAACAGTACAGAAACTTTGTGGATGTGTCAAACATGTGTACAGACTGAGACAAATGAGTCAATGGGTGGAGGCGCAGAACATATTTATTATACTTCATGTTATAATGCAATAAAAAGGGAAACTACAGTCTGAAAAATGACCATAGATTCAAATCAATAAAAATCTATTATTCACTTTAATCACCTTGCTTTAGTTTTTATTACTTCATTCACAGTAAACATCTGGACTGAGTCCATTTTTGTTCCATATTTGCCAAAAAATATATTTGAAGGAACAATTTATTGTTATCGCCCGCCTCCAAAAGACAAATATGGACAATATTGTTGCCAATGTGTTCATGTGTCTGTCTGCCATGTTGCATTCAAAACAGGCTAAATGAGTTTAACAATTCTCTTTGTGGTTAACAAATGTTTCACACTAAATACTAAGTTGCTGTACATCATCCTCAATCTTACTTTGGCAATACATCTGTTTTTTATTGTTTCGTCTCGTGACCAGGTGGTTGCACAGACACATCATCACTCCATCACAGTACAGTGCAAAAATTTGGTGTAGTAGTAGCTGAGGGTCATTCACAAAACACACTCTGAGCATGACATCTCACAAAAACATGAGAATGTTATTTTCAAGGTAACGATTTAAGCTTGACATGCATTTCAAAGATCAACAAGATTAAAACCACTAGCCCAATATCGTTTCAAGTCCACTTATGAACATATTGATTACTTAAAGATGTGTGAGGACATCCATGACAAAAAAAAAATCCAGAGAGATTTTAAAGTCTGAAATCATCTGAACGTCACTCTGTAATGTTTGTTTTGTAGTTTTAGATCTGCTGGCTCACACACACAGTCTCTATCAACTACCACAAGATGATGGTGAAAGATCCTAGTTTTGTTGTTCACTGTAGACATTCACGTCATGCTCTGTCATCTGCACGTTCAGCAGAGTCAGAATATTGAACGAAGAGAAAAGTAGGAAACCCAGATATGCACACACAAACTAACTCATACCTCTGGGGTTGCACATTTATAGTTAAATCTTTACCAGTAGCCCAGTGGGCACCATTCAGGCTCACACAGAAATGGGTACAGTCACATCTAGGCTGAGAATGTTAGGCTAAGTGTGACGATAGAAACCTGCTCAAAGTTTGGTTCACACAGATTAAAACTAGATTAATTCATTCTCACAGTCTAAAAATCATGAGCTAAATTCTCAAAACAAACTAGTTCATCAGTTTTTCATGAGCAAATGTTGGTAGATGACATCATGTAGTAATTTATTTATTTATTTATTTATTTATTTATTTATTTATTTATTTATTTATTCATTTCATTGATTTCTAATAAAAACACAAATACAATTTCAGAAAATTAAAAAGACAAATATAAAATGAAAGGAAGCAAAAGGATTAAATTAATTTAATTTAATTAATTAATTAAAACGCCCATTGCGTCATCTTGTTGTGTGTACATTCTGCTCTGTTCCAGCTGTTTTTATCTGTTTGTCTTTCTTTTTTCTGCCAAATGAATTAAAACCTGAAACAGGTGAATTCCCACAAAAACTGCTCTCACTCTAATATTTTTATCTTTTTCTTACCCAAGAGGTCAAGGTCAAGGTTTCTTTATTGTCATTTATTGGAATGAAATTGAGTACACAGGGTCACAGTTACATCCAACAAAAGTATAAATTGTAAAAGAAAAGCAGTGATAAGATCGAAGATATGAACTAAGAATACACTAAGCACTAGCAGTACACAAACAAGACGCTGAACAACAGCAGCACGAACATGAGTCTGTGTGAGCAGATGAGTACAAATTACTACAACCGCATAAAATAAATCAGCAACATGAGATCAGCAGCATGGATAGTCAGCAGCACATATCAACAGTCAAGTGGCATTACAGTGATTATTTTTCTCACAATGATAATCCTGATTAGGGATTCGTGAGTTTAAAAGCTTTAGGGTAGAAGCTGTTCCTTAGTCTAGTGGTTCTACACTTAATGCTCCACAACCTCCTTGAAAAAGTGTCTGTGTGCGCGCTGGGTGAGTGGGGTTCTTCATGATGCAGGTGGTCCTCTTCCTACATCTGGAGGTGTAGAGGTGTAGCTAGCCAGCACAGCGGCTATCACTTATTTAAAATTACAAATAATCAGGTAAAGGTTAATGTAGTAGCAGTTGAGAATCATTTACAATACATAATTTGAACGTGATATCTTGGAAAATTGCACGAGATTGGGCATGCTGATTTCAAATTTTGAACAAAACACCTATACCTCTGGTATTTCTCAGCATAAGATGATGTTAGCCCAAAATGTTGGCATGATTTATACAAGTATCATCATTATACTGAATCATGTATGTTACTACCTTGCCATTACAATTCAATTAATCTCACTGTCACTCAGTACCTGTGCAATAACCTGTCACAAAATCTGCGTAGTAAATTTTAGTTATGTGCAAAATATATCATGTGCATTTAAGCTTACTACCTGTGAAATACTTTATACTAATTCATCCTTCTTGCACCATTATATTCTACCATAATATTGTGTACTATATTCCTTTCAGACCTTGTAAATATTATATTTATTATTCACTTTTTTGTACTTTATTTTGTACTCTTATTAATTGCACGTTTGTGAGTCGAATCGTTTCTTCTCATCCTGAACATTTCCATTGCATTGTCGACCTTGTGTTAACCTGCATATGACAAATAAGCAACATAACGAAACAGATTGCATTCTGTAAAGGGATGCTATGCTTATATAGTTTTTGACTGTCTTTATATCTAAAGCTTACGCACGTTTCATCAAATGGAGTTTGTATTCCACCAAAATTACATTATAGTAAAAATGTTGCTGATAAATGTACAAGTTCCTCTTCAGAATAAAATGACTCCGTCAAACAGTGCATCATAATCACACATTCATCAGGCTCGAGGACGTTAGCAGCTGAATCAAAGAGCTCATCAATGAAGTGGCGTAAATGAAACACTAACAAAGCGTGTAGCTGCTGAGGGAGAATCAATAATCCTTAATGAATTGTGTTGATGTGATTAAGCAGTGCAAGGAACTCTGCGGAGTGCTTTTTATTTTGATGTAACTATTTGTTTTGCAGAAAAGTTGGCACAAATGGGAACAGCTGTTCAGGTGCTGTTGCACCGACGCAACCTGCAGCAACATCTGATGTTTGTTTTCCGCCCCTCTGTCCCTCTGCTTCATTCGTCTAACAGGAGATTGTCCTTGTGGTGTTCTTCGGAGTGGAATATTTTGTCCGTCTTTGGTCAGCAGGCTGCCGCAGTAAATATGTTGGCATCTGGGGACGACTACGCTTTGCCAGGAAGCCAATATCTATTATAGGTGGAAACACAATCCCCACACACTGTATATCTCTGCTCATGCACGCAAGCAGACGTGTCACCACCCACGCACACTTTTTAAACAATCACTGTAATATACTGCGAACATCATCCTAAAATGAGATATTAGGACAAATTCAGCATGAAATTAAAACTGTCACTGCCATATTCCCTCACTTCTGATTCATGTAAAAAAAAAAAAGCCCCCAGGTACATTTCATTTTTAATCATTATGCAATGAAAATCATTGTAATACACTATGGTTAACCCTTTTCACCTAAGCTAATTAATTTAAGTTGAATAAAAACGGATCATTTATTAACTTTTTTTCTTTGATTTTTCATACATTTTTCTTGTAATTTGCTAAGTTTAATGTGTGTTAAGAAAATTCTGGTCATCCATGTTTACATTTAGTGTATTTATACTGAAGGCTGTGTTCTGTTACAGATCTGATTGTAGTCGTTGCCTCGATAATTGTGCTGTCAGTAGGCTCCAAAGGCCAGGTCTTTGCTACCTCTGCTATAAGGTAAGATATATTGTGTGTGCTAATATAAATTATGACAAAGACCAGGGCTTAATTTGTAAACCGAATGATGCCGGAACATGAATAGCACGCAAACTAGAGGGGTCTGGGGGTCCTCCCCCAGAAATATTTGAATGAAGTAGATGTTATTTCCTGCATTTTGGTGTATTTTAACAGGTTGTTAAGCATCTATGTTTGCGTACATATGTTAACACTCCGCTTCTGTCAAACATCCCCACCCATCCACTTACTTGACGGTTCCGAGCCAGACTCCTCCGTCTGTTCATGGCGGCTGCCTGTGGGTTCTGCCCGTGTACAACTGCCTGGTTAGCTCGGCACTCACCTCCACCCCTCTTTTAGGGGCGGAGATTTTTTTAAGGGTAGAAGCGGAAATGCTACTTGAAGTGACAGTTTATATGTGAGATTAAGAAGTTGTGAGTGGCTGTTGTGTTTAAAATTAGTGTTTAAATAATTATTTTCCGTTTATATATCCAATATGGGTTTTATTCATGCAAGGCAGTCAAATTTGTCCATAACTTTATTATTAGTAAGCCTGAGAGTTACTGAAGCAAAGCAAACAGCTATTGGAATGTACCCCATCAAAATAAGAGATTTCCCGGATCCTGTTCTGCAGGATCCGGCTCATATTAAGTCCTGGCTAAGACTTTCTAGCCTTTTGGTTAATGATGAAATTTATGACCTGCACTGGTACCTAACATAAAATAACGAAGTACTTTTTAATTAAACAGTGTAAGATCTGATTATTTTGTATGTACTGCTGTTTTTTTTTTTTTTTTGCATTGGATGTACATGCAGTGCGATGACTTTTTATTTATTTATTTTTTTACCTTTTTTTTTGGTGGTAATTTTCTAGAGGGATTCGTTTCCTGCAGATTCTGCGTATGCTCCACGTTGACAGGCAGGGAGGGACCTGGCGTCTCCTCGGGTCTGTCGTCTTCATCCATCGACAGGTACTACCGGTAATGTACATTACATTTCAAGTTCTAAGCCATCACCAACACCGAGAGCTTCTGAGTATGATTAAAAAGCTGGAGGCTCTGTGTCTGCCAAGTAATAGCCTCTCATCGTCATGTATTATTTTCTTTACCACGCAGTGCAAACAGTGACTGTTCTCATGGTGGGGGATGCATCGTGCAATCAAAAGACTATTCAGCAGAGGAATACAAGACCATGAACATGCACTTGGTTGGGCTTTTAATATTTGAGGCAGATTATGTCATCCTCCAGGGTGTCCTTTAGCTGTGAAACAGAGGGGGTTGTGATTGTCCCTGGAGGTCATGGTAGTCATTTTTAATGTGTGCCTGAAGAGAAAGAGTGATGAGCAGGATGTCAAACATTTTACTCATCCAGGGACACCTGCTGTGTTTCCTTGATTTGGCCTTGGCTGCTGACCCCGTTGCTCCCATCACCAACAAAACACTGACCACAGATGTGAAGAAAGTGGGTGTCAGTGCAGAGCGATATCGAAGACGTTTTCAAAGGCAGTAGTCTGATTTATTAAAACAAGCAACTTTGGATGCACAGATCAAAAATGAAAAACTGTCACAATTGACAGTGCCAGATGGTGATTTCTTGTTTATTTGCTTTGTTCTCTTAAAAAAAAAAGTTCAAACACAAAACTGTGAGCAGTCTAATAGCTGGTGTAATTAAAACTTACCTCATTAAAGCAGTAAGGACAGACAGTGCATTAGAATATTCTTAAGATATAGAGAATGACCTCAGGCTATTTGTATCACACATCACCAAAATGTAAAGATGGGTTAAGTTTGTGTGTGCGTGCATCAGTTGTATTAACAAAATATATAAAATAATCAGTTGGAAAATTTAAATGAAACTCACAAAATCTAATTAGTTCAGTTCAATTCAGTTTATTTATATAGCGCCAAGTCACAACAGAAGTCATCTCAGGGCACTGAACAGAAACATTCACATATGAAAATAATAATTTAACATTATTTATCTGAGGAGCAGACTGCTGTGTGTTTAACTCCATCACAGAATTCTAATCTTGAGCAAGCATGAAGGCGACAGTGGAAAGGAAATACTCCCTCATGAGGACAAAACCTTCAGCAGAACCAGGCTTAGGACAAGCAGCCATCTGCTTCGACCAGCTGGGTTTGGTAGGAACAGATACACAATGGCAAGTCAAGAATCACATGTTATGGTAGCAATAATATCAAATGAAAACTATTCAATTTTAACAATTAATTTAAATAAATTGGGTCAGTTTCTCCTCCATTAATCTAAGCCTATAGCAGCATAACAAGTCAACCCTAACTATAGGATTTATCAAAAAGGAAAGTCTTCAGCCCAGTCTTAAAACTGGACAATGTGTCAGCCTCACAGACATAATCATCCAAGCCTTGGATCAACCAGCCTCTTTAACCACTTCTTCCTTTTCGGGTCATGTGCGTCACTGGTGCCCATATCCAGCCATCACTGTGCAAAAGGCATGGGACACCCTGGACAGGTCTCCAGTCCATCACAGAGAAAAACGAGACAAACAACCATTCACTCTCTCGCTCACACCTAGGGACAATTAAGAGTTACCAGTCAGCCTAACATGCATGATTTTGGTCTGCTGGAGAAAACTGATGAAGCGTGTCATTCTGGTGGAACTCACTCAGTTAGTTTCCAAGATAACTCCATCTCTCTTACTTTTTCCTTCTCCCTCTTAAAACCTCTCCTTGCCAGTTACCTTAAGTTAAAGTGCCTTCAGATATAGTTAATTACCATCTAGAACTTTGATCTGTTGTCTCCTTTAAAGTATTCATCGACTTGTGAAGTTACGGACGTGTAATCTTCATGTGTTGATGTTCATTTATAGAAAGTGATCAAAACCAATCCATGTATATACGTTATGATGTTAATTTGATGATCTGTTAAATAAATGACCACATTTCTTGATGGGTCAAATATAATTAACGTCTCATGTCACTCTATATTCATTTTGGTCACACTAGAGTTTAATTAATCCAAATAGAAGAAGAACCCATCTATAAATCAATAATTATTATTCTGGAACTCGAACGAGTCTTGTATTATTATTGAAAGGTGTAACAGGTATCACTGCCTTTACTCTTACACTGTGATGCATCCAACCACTGCTGTATCATCTGCAAACTTTAAAATATGACAGCTTGGATGGGTAGGTGCACAATCATATGTGAGCAGTGTGAATAGAAGGGGGTTCAAACCTGAGGGGAGCCAGTGCTGAGGGTTATGGAGGAGGACGAGGAGGAGTTGTGGATCCTCAGAGACTGTGGTCTGTTGGTTAAGAAGTCTGGGACCCAGAAGGGGCTTAGTTCTAGTGTGAGTAGTTTGTCCATCAAAGTCCGGAGAATCATGGTGTTGAAGGCAGATGTGAAGTCCACAAAGAGCATACGGATGTAAGAGTCCTTCTGCTCCAGGTGGGTGAAAGAAGTGTGGACCACAGAGGAGATGGCGTCCTCTGTTGATCGATTCTTGTGGTATGCATACTGGTGAGGGTCCTCGCTGATGTCTATAGTAGCTTTGATGTGGGCCTTGATCAGTCTTTTGAAGAATTCAGCAACTATCAGGGCGAGGGCTACTGACCAGTAGTGATTCAGACCAGTCACTGCAGAGCTCCTAGGAACTGAGATGATGTGGGGGTCTTCAGGCAGGTGGGAACAGTTACCAGGGTGAGGGAGGAGTTAAAGATATCAGCCAGCACCTAACAGAGTTGATCGGCACAGTCGTTCAGCACCCTCCCCAGGATGTTCTCTGGGACAGTTTATTTGTGAGGATCAATCCTCCTGAAGGTCCTCCCTACTTCTGCTGAGGTCACGCTGAACTCCTCTTCCATTGGTGAGGGAAGGCTGGTGCTGGGTGATCTAGTTGGTTCTTCAAAGCAGGCATAGAACCTGTTAAGAGCATCAGGCAGTGATGGGTCCCTAGGGCATTGTGCACCCCTGCTTTTATAGTTTGTGATGCACAATGTCCCTCCATGTGCTTCGTGGGTCCTGTGACGATAAATGTCCCTGGATCTTTGGGGCATATGTTGCTTTAGTCCTCAATACCAGCAGGCAGCTCTTTCCTTGCCCTCCCCAGTTCCTATGAGTTGCCAGACCTGAAGGCAGGATCCCTGTCTTTCAGCAGGGTACAGACCTCTGTGTTCGACCAGGGTTTCTGGTTCGGGATTCACTTCAGGTTTTTTT
>JARVGS010000321.1:24942526-24953753 GCA_031762315.1 Hypsolebias antenori | reverse complement strand
TTTTTTTTTTTTTTTTTTTTTTTTTTTTTTTTTTTTAGGGTATTCTGTTAGCTAACTGCTTGGAAACACATTAAAACGGCGTTCTAAGTATGTTGTTGTTGTTTTACATTGCAAAAAGTGTTTAAAAAGACGTTACGGCAGCCATGTGGCCGGCGCTCCGAGTTACGGCAAAATCGGGTTACGAACGGGCCGTAGGAACGGAACCCATTCGTAACTCGGGGACCACCTGTATATATATATATATATATACTGTATATATACATATATATAATTTCCTAATGTTTGTGCTAATTTCTGCTTATTTAAATCTAAATCAACACATATGTGTTCTTTCTGCTTTATTCTGTTAACTTTGGCTTGGTCTTCCATTTCAGCTACATTTCAGCATGTTTTTAGCTCATTTTAGCTGTTTTTCAGCAAGTTCTTCAGCAGTAAGCATTTACACTTTGTTTCTGCAGGAAATGCAATTTCTTTAATTTAAGTATACAAATGTTATTTATATTTTACTTTGCCAGATAAAAATACTTTTATTAATATTATTTTTTTCATTCTTTTCAATGAGCTGCTTTTATTGACTTAAAAGTTGTTTATATATATATAAAAAAGTTTGTTGTTTTGTTTTTCTCTCAAAGTTTTGACACAACTGATTTCACCAAACTAAATTAAGCAACAACCTGTTGGTGTCTAAATAAGGACTGTTTGTGTTATTTTGACTTGTTTACTTATTTATTTATTTTTATAAAGCCTTTGATCTACACTTTCAAACATTTTTGTCACAAACATATTTCATACACAAAGAAAAAAACAACAAACGAGCAATGACTCTGAAATTATGATTAACGAGAGAGTTGGTACGAATTAGGTCACATTTCAAAGATTTGAGACATTTTCTTTAAAAAAAAAAGAGCATTTATTAAACTAAGTTTTTAGATGTGTTAGGTGATCAGATGATCATTGTACTGTATTTTAAGAAATCATTTGAAATTTACTAAAAGATAATTTTATCCAACACGGACTCGTGCGACAAGCAGTGGATTAATCTGATAAATTATGAAAATGAATGTGTTTATGAAGGATACATTTGAATATTTGAAGTTAGTACAAAATCAAGACTTCCCCGTCCTTTTTTAATCCTCATAATTCCTCTGAAGCGGTGAAACTGCCTCTGACATCATCCGTCAAAGACAGTTTTTGTGTTGTAATTCTGTTTTCAGACAAGAACACAAATTCAGGGAATGGTTTTAACTTTAATCCACCTCTGTTCTGTTTCATCTCGGTCCAGTTTTCAAAAATGCCACGAGTCGATCTGGTGCCAGTAAGTCGCAGATCTTCAGATTATCTTTTCAGTTTTATTTACAACTGTGCACATTAGACATCTATGAGAAGATATGTACATTAACGTCTCTTTTTATGTTCTGTTCCATGATAAATAGGAGGAAAAGGAGGGCATTTATGAGGTAAGATGGCCTCCTGAGCCCTTGATGACCAGATGTGCAGTGATTTGTTGGGTTTATTGTTTTACTTTGGTCTGCAGGGGCTGGAGAGTCCGGACACTGACCCTTACCAGGCGCTTGAACCGAGGAAAGCCAAAGTGGGTTCATCCTCTGAGTCGTATGTTAATCGTCACCTTCCCGTTTGTTCCGCTTTCATCATGTTGTTTTGTTTTTGTAGACAAAACACGGCAAGAAAAAGAAAGCAAAGGTAAGGCGATCCACTTTTGTAGTTTGAAATCATAAACATCAGCAGTAAAGTTGTTCACTCAAACCTTTTAGCTCATGTGACGGATCTATTTCAGAAAAACTGCGGGAAGTTTAAAGAGCTCTGAATATTCAGGACTGAAATAATCTGGTGTGGTTTTATTTATTTATTTTTTTGGTTCACTGGATTGGGTTCAAATTTGGACAAAGCCTCCATGAAACCTTAAAAATAATTTGATAAATATTTTCTTAAGAGTCTGGTAAAGTTGTCAGGTCCTCTGACTAGATGCAAAAAAAAAAAAAAAAAAGTGTTGAAAAGTTTTGTCTTTTGTCCGGAAGACTTTGCCAGTCAGGTTTATGAACAGCCACTTCTCGTAGTGGATCAACCAGTTTACTGCTGACAGCAAGAGCTAGCTGTTCACGAAGGACCATCAGTCTAACGATAGATCCCTAGCACCCTGATGGCCACTTACTATTTACAGGGGGCTGATAGACATTAGCAGTAACAGCAAAGGAGAGGCAGCAAGCTCAATTTGTGGCACCGGCATGTAATAGTGACACTTCCTGTGGCATGCCACCGGAAGTGTCACTATTACATGCCGGTGCCACAAATTGAGCTCGGCCTTGCTGCAGCAAAGAGGGGGACATTTGAATATGGAGGCTCCGCCCTGTTAAATGATGGACGGTTTCTTTCTCAAAGATGGCCTCCTTCACTCCTCTCAAACCTCATTCCTTAAGAGGCACGTTTAGTAACATGTTATATAATCTTTAAATAAAGTTTTAAAATGATTTCTGTGACTTGAAGATTAGTTTTTTTTTTATAACACGTGTACTCACCAGCCCCATTATTAAAGGGATTTTTGTGTAAAGGTTAAACAACTGGTGCAGGTAAGACACTGATTACTGGTAACACCACAGATCAGTTTTAAAGAAACTAACTCAAACTGAGAAAGATGTTACAATAAAATGCATTAATAGTTCTAAAAATGTTTTATGTGAAAATGTGTAGAATTAGATTTTGATGTTGAGACAAACATTGTGAAAGTAGCCCAGTTTAGCACTTTAATATTAAATACAATCAGACTAACGGTAAGCAGTGCAGTGTTTAATCCACTACTGAGAAGCATCATGTTTAAAAAGGAATTAACTATTTTATGTTTTCAAACATAACACTAAAGTTTCTGAAAACGTTCTAAACATAAGTTCATAAAAATCTGGTGGTAAATGTGGCCTTCTGTCGGTTGAGAGAACTCGCCAAATGTTGAACCTTGCTTTTAAAAGATTTATTTACAGGTGGCACGAATTCTGTCACTTTGTCCCCTGAGCCAAAAAATAATCATTAAAAATAATAATGCAGCACTTTTAATTTTCCTTTTAACCACAGACTCAAACCCGGCAGAGGGACCGACGTGAATCTACTCCCAGCAGCACTCCAGCTGTGCACTGAAGTACCCGATGGTCAAAAGACAGTATTGCTAAATACAGTACTGTACTGTACTTTTTTTAAAACTAGTAATGTATGAAAAACTGTTCAGCTTTAAATAGAAATAATTTGCTCTTTACCATTTGTCTTTGAAACTGCTAAATGAACTACGTATTTACATGCATGCAGGACTTTTTACTTTAAATTTAAAGCCTTTTTTTCTATTTTATATTTTTCAGTTATTGAATATTTTACCCACTCACTGTAAGCCGACATGTGGAATAAGCATTTTGTTAAGTATGTAATGATTCTGCATGTAAAGTGCACCGACTGAAGTCCAACAAAGCATGTCAAAACATTTGGAAAATGGTTTAATGATGTTTACAACAACAAAAAAAAAAGAACTGTACATTTACAGTAAAAGATTATCTTTGTATGTGTATAAAAACAAACAAAAAAAATACAGCAGACAAATGCATCAAAATCTACTATCCTGATTCACATACTTAAAACTCCTACACAATCATTCATAACTACACCACTGTGACTGGAGGCCTTTATTTTTATTTGTTTTTTTAATTTATTTTTTGTAATCAGATCAGAGCAGTGCCCCCTCTGTTTTGTATTTCATGGTGAAAACCAAAACTCTTTACATTCGAGTCTTGGAGAGCATTTATACGAGACTGCAGAGGAAGAAAAAGGAAACATTCCTTTAGATAAGCCCAAGTTTCCAAAGTGAAATGTTTGTACAGAAAGCATTTCTTGATACACAGACGTAGTATGTACATGGTTGGCATCCTTTGAACCATTTCTTCTTTTCTTTTTCATGAAAGTCATGATCACTTGGACTGTGAACTGATATTCGCACACGACACCCAAAAACATACAAAAATACTAATCTTTAACCTACCAAGAGTAAGACAGCTCTGCAGTTAGTTCCATGCTGTGACAGGAAAAAGGTTACAACAAACAAACAGGAGGAGAAAAAAAAAAGGTTTTAAATGTTTCTTTGTTTTGTTTTCTTCTCAGAAATATACCAAAATATACATCTAAGCTTTGGAATTACTGAGGCTAGGACTAAAGCCAGTGCTGGGTTTGTCTCTTAACACACATGCTGCAGGGCAGAGAGGAGAGAAAACACAGGACAGAGAGAGATCTTTGGTATCTGCGCTTGTCAAAAGTTAAATATTTGGGTTCTTGCTTTGGGATTAGTGCTTGTGGGGTCCTGAAACCTCACCTGGAGTAAAGCATTAAACAAAGTGTCGCTGAAGCCCGACGGTCTGAGCCCGAGGGACACAGTCCGTACAGAGTGAAGGACCATGGTGCATAGTGTCACAGCTGATCAGAGTCCGTAAGGAGGCTGTAGGAGGAAGAGGAGGGGGAGGAAGAGAGGTGTCCTGCAACTACAGTGTACGCATGATAAGAAATAGAAACAGCATCTTCGCCACAGTCCTTGAAAGAGAGAAACAATGGAAGGGAGGAGGAGAGTGGGGGCTCAAGACAAAACACAAAGTCCTGAGCCGGTTCAGCGTGCACAGGCTCCACCCTCCGTGTGTATTAAACACCACCCAGCTCATCGCCACATTGGTTCGTGTGCCCATCAGAAGCCCGCTCCAGCCCCACAAACACCCCCCGCCCCGCCCATCCCCGCCCACAGGCACTGAAACCGCTGCACCTGACAGGACGCACATTCAGCACGGACGAAAATCAGACTCTCTGCAGACGAAGCGAAGGGCGTGCAGCTGAGCAGTGAGGCGAGGACGGGCGAGACGGCGGCGTTCGAATACAATCAAGTTAAAAGTCTTTGGTTAGCGTTGGTACCACAAGAGACCGAGAGCGGGGCCGCGACGGCGCACCCGTCATGTGTGGAAGACACGCACACACACCTGCACCGGGTCAGAGTGAGACTTAACAACAAAACAGGATTGTCAAACTTAAAATAAGCGTTTAAACATAAGGATGGGGGGGGGGGTGTTTCG
Source organism: Hypsolebias antenori (assembly GCA_031762315.1). Lineage (NCBI taxonomy): Eukaryota > Metazoa > Chordata > Actinopteri > Cyprinodontiformes > Rivulidae > Hypsolebias > Hypsolebias antenori. The sequence continues at coordinate 24,948,654 of JARVGS010000321.1, read as the reverse complement.
GAAAAATAAGTTAAGCGGCAAGAAAGGATAATTTATAAAAATTAACAATAATTAGTTTAATGCTAAGAGACAGTGTGCAGCAAAAATACAGTTATTAAAGAGACAGCAGACATTTGAGAGCACTGGTGTGTAATCTGTTGCCCCTTTGTGGCAGAACCCACAAAGTACAGGTATGAGCAGGCTTCTCCACAGACAAGTTTGAGTATTGTGTTTAACGTTCAAAAACTAGTTCCTTGTTTTTCAAATAGATTAAAGCAGGTTTCACCCAGGTTTGAGCTAGAAATGAGGTATATAACAGTTTATTTTGCTGTACTGGCGCTTCACATGTCCTTTCTCAACATCACAGACCAGCAAACCAGTGTGGTGGGTCGGCGCACTCTAAAAATTTGCCTGGTTGATCCGCTAGAACATCTTCCAAAAAATAAAAAAATAAAAGTCACAATCACCTACTGACAGTGAAGCACTATGAGCCAAGTTATGAGCCAAGAAAACAGCTTACAACCATATAAGCTGAGCATAAACTCTAGATTCTACAAAACTAATCCAGAGCTGGCTTGGCAACAGCTTGCTAAAAGACTTTGGTTAATCAGTAGAGGAACCCACAAAACAACAAGGACTCAATCGTCAACTTGTCTTGGAGAAAATTAAAAAAAAATCACTAACAATGCCTGCTGGAAGATGGAGAAAATGCACCAGAAAAGGGATGCGGACTCACTTTTCTCTATAAAAACAACTATGCTCAGTTGCTGGAATTATTAGTAAAGCTTTCCTCTCAGGTTATCCCAACCTGTTGAACCTAAACAGGTGGCAACGTAATTACGTTCTAAAATGCCCAACGTACACCGCACTGTTTCAGTGGGAAAACAATGCACGGGTTGAGCTCTCACACGCACAGAAACAGAATGCTACAATGCTCATGTCTTCTACATAACAATAAGGCATAAATGATATTAATATTTTCTGTCCAACTAAGAAAAGCCAGTGATCTCGCCCTTTCACACTATACAAAACAATCAAGAAGGCATAAAGTTAAAACAAATGATTGTTAAAGACGGCACAGCAAATTCAATCCACAATAATTCAACCCAAAAGAAAACAATAATAATAATAATAATAATATTAAAGTCATGAAATCAGTTATTCAGAGACAAACCCTTCGCTCAAAAACAGCTCGCTGAAACAACTTCTCAACAGAGCCCATCGTTTCCTCGTTTTTGGTCAGCTTTAAAAAGAAAAAGAAAAAAGATTGAGGGGAAATATTTTCGAGTTACGCATAAACACTACATTCAGTCTTGATAACATACTAGATCAAATATAAAATGTGAATATCTTACAAGTGTTTTTATATATATATATATATATTTATATCAATAGAATTAAGAAAAGATCATTTCTCTAATTCTTAAGTCTTTCCTCAGATAAATATTTCAGTAACATCCTATGATGCAGACTGGTTTGTCGTGCTAGCAAGCTAACGGAGCGCACTGGATCTTGACTGTGGCTCTGGGCCGCCCGAGGCCGAAGCTGAAGAGGCCAGCAGCACGAGCAGCCAAACAGACATCCACCAAGCTACAAAGAGAAAGGCTTTTACTTTGGCAAGAAAGATCTCAAAAAGTAAAAAACAAAATTATATATAAACCAGGAAATACCCCATAAATAGTAGTTCTAGAAAATAGCAGTAGTTGTCCTTTTCCTGTACCGTTCCTATGAATGGCGAGCCCGACAGTACATTCTACAAAGTTCTACACAGAAATGTCTAAAGGTGAGTCCTATATTGAAATGCTGCTGAGGTATTTTCAGTCAAAAGTAGGAAAAAAAAAAGAATAACACGGACATTTCACTGCTTACATCCACAAAATAATCACTGCAGTTATGGTTATGGTATACGACGATGCTACTTTTGTGTGGGGTTTGAACAAAAGTGTAATGTCTCAACCCCACAGCCGAGTCGGGAAAGATGGTTTGGCAGGTTTTAAACTCGTCCACAAAAGCATTAGTTTGGCAACACAATGGTTTGAAGTAGTGGTGCCAAGAAAAGGTGGAAAATGTTCTCCGATGATCAGATCGATGCATTTACAAAGGTGAGCCTTCAAGCAAGGAAGGCCAAAACTACAGAACCCCGATTTTCACAGGGTGTAGTTGTAAAGCTATAAAGGAAGCATGCAGGCCTCGAGACAGCTCAGCTCTATCAGGAGCTCCAGCAGCAAGTTGTTAAAGCTAAGTTTTTGTGATCCAGCAGCACCACATTGGGAAAATCTGGTATCGACCAAGATGGGAGACGAGAGAAAAAATAAAATCTGCGGAGAGTGAAAATTGTATAACAGTGTGCTCCAACAGGCACAGCAACTACTGAGTAAAACCACTTTGGTTCAAGCTGTTGTTTTATGGCTGAATAGTAGCACAAAACCAACCAATAAACAAACCCGCTCCACCATGGTGTAAAATCTTTTTAAAAATGCTACCACAAGGGATTAGAAAAAACGAGCCGTTAAATAGCTCACAGAACACCAGATTACCGGTAAGCATCAAGGGCGAGGCCCAGGTGGTCAAAAAAAAAGTAAAATTAAATTAAAAAATAATAATAAAATATATATTTTTACAACCTACCAATCTTCCTCATTTTTGGTCAGTTGTGCTGCCAATTAAAAATTGAGTGAAGAGACGTTTAAATAAAAAAAAAAAATTGCAATCTTTGGAAAATGATCATTAAAATATTGCATTTCTATATTCTGTTAACAAAGAGAGAAAGTCTGTATTCATAAATATATTGACAAGACTAAGCTACACCGAATACACACAGCAACTATTCTAACAAATATTTTTGGTATATCTTAAAGTAGGTATTCATTTCTCCCAAAATAGGCAGACTGCAGCTCATCAATCCAGTTTTTTTGGTACAGATACTGTGCACAAGTAGATATGACAGTACTATTAATAAAAAGAAAACAATAAAATAAACACCAATCAAGCCAACGCCACCATACAATAAACACACTGCAGAATATGGTGGACCGCACAGCTGCTAAAAGAGCTGGGAACGACGCACGCAAACAACTTCCTGCTTCCAAATATGATATCCTGCTTTTAAATATATATCACAACCCATATCCTCTTCATTCAGAGGCAGACCGGCGTGCCTGCAGCTCTCTTAATGTGACGCTTTAAGTCATTTTCTGTCAGTGTAAATACTCCACACTTAGACCATCATTTTACAAAAGCTCAGTGGCATCTTCACCACCACAGCAAAATGGAAAAGTCAGTGTTTCCAGAGAAGAGACTCAGAGGGACACACGTGCTCCCTCTGACCCTTAAAGCAATGATAACCTTTATAAAACGGCCACTTATTACTTGTTTTTAAAGCCTTATAACCACGATTAAAAAGTGATAGTTAATCTTATTAGTATTAAAATGTTCTTAAAATATGTATAAAAACAATAAACAGGATTAAAAAAAAAGTTTGACGTATATACCGGTAGTTCTGATATGATTTAAGTCGAGGCCTGTCAAAAAAATAAAATAAAGAAATTAAAAAAAGGTGATGTACAAACCTCTTTTAGTGATAAACATTGTGAAATGACTGAAAACGGTTCAGTTTGAATGTTAAGAGAAACATTTTTGGTTTTAGTTAGAAGCATTTCAGAGAAAATTCTGACCCACAATCGGGAAGAAATATATGTACATTATTATGAACAGTTTGATGGTGCCAAGTTTGTTTTCCACGCGGACACAAAGAGCGGCAGGTCAACAACAGTGTTTGTAGAAAGAGGTTCAAAAGTAAAAAAAAAAAAAAAAGAAAAAAAAAAAATAAAAAAAAAAAAAAAGAACTTGTAAAAAAAAAAAAAAAAAAAGAACTAAACCCAATTATATTGGAGGTTGTCTTTTTGGTGGCAGCACAGAGATTAAATTACGTTAGGTACAATGCTAAAGACTGTGGAGTGGGTGGTGAAGCACAAACCCTTCATCAGACCATCGAATTGATCCCCACATAGTGTGGCAGGAGTAGTGTTCAACGTAGGAAACAAGCGTTCACTCAGGACGCAGCCCGAGAGGCTTCACTGAGCCTTGGAGGCAGTGGTAATGGTCGACGTCTGCACAGGCACGGCAACAGAGGCGGCTTGATGATGGGCGTCAGCGGTGACCTGGAGCCCACCCGTCCCGGCCGACACCAGGCTGACGGGGTTACTGGTGAGCAGTGAGAGATTCTGAGGATTCAGGAAGAGCGGCGTGGTTACCAGGTTGGGTGTGTTAGCAGCTGAAGTGTTGGCGAACAGCAGGTTACTAGCGTCCAGAGACGGGAGCGAGATCGTGCCGCCTGATGCCAGTGCTGCGAAGAGATGGAGCAGTTTTAAACAGAGCTATCGTTTACCTAATTCTACTCAGTACGATTACATCTGTGGTGCGAGACAGGATTTCATTTGTTTAAAAATATGCAAATGTGGCCTCATTAATTTATACAAATTCATTAAAAAGTTACTTTGATGCATGCAGATTTGAAATGTTTTGCTTTTTCAATTCAGTCTAGTTATTGTTATTATAACAGTTATTCTTAAAAAAAAAAAAAAAAACTAGATTTGGCCCTCTTTGTGCAGAATTTATAACCCCCAAGGTAACCATTAAAAAAACAACATTAGTATAAATATAAATGGTTACAAACAAATAACTGCATTTTGTAATGAAATACTATTAATTTTGGTACAACTTGTGTTACATTTATCCTCCTCTCTTCCTGCCACACCCAAAAAGGTTGGGCTTTAATTTAAGTACCTTTTTTACCCATCAGGTATAGCTGTCTGGATTTGTCAGTCTGTAAAAACACTGACAAGGTTTTTATTTTTATTTTGACATCCTCAAAGCCCTTTTTATTTTCTTAAAACTGCTTTTATTTATTAATTTTTGTATATTTTGGATCAGAAAAGAACAAGTACTGAGTGGATTGTTGTGTCACTAACACATACCTTGAATGGTAGCCAGGGTGTTATTACTCATGAGAGCAGGGCTGAGCGCGCTGCCGAGCCCCCCAGGCGCCAAACTGAGAAGGGCACCCCTGAATACATAAAAAAGATCAGATCAACAACAATAACAAAGAAAACGTTGTTTATTTGAAAGGGACATATACTAACCCTGGAGTGTACTGGGATGATGTCATCAAGCTGGGGTTGAGCCCCGCAGCAGCAGCCGCCATGGCTGCAAAGCTGGAGCTGGTGGACAACTGGGCAGCCCCCTGCAGCGCTGCAGACAGCCCCGGAGACGCCACCATCACCTGACCCATCCCTAAAGTTGTAGCTACAGATGTCGGAGCATGCGTGACAACGGTATGCATGCCAACTTTGCCGTCTGTGGACTGAACGCTCGTCGTGGACGGACTTGCAGATGGAGAGCTGGTCGACGTAACTACGGGTGCAGTAGAAATGACAGATGCAGTGTTTGTAACTCCAACTGTTGTGCCTTAGTAAAGAGAAAACAGAAGAAATGTAATTCTCTCTCTCCTTCAGAATAATTCTGACATACTTAAGATGGTTTCCATGCAAATTAACAGCTTTCTCTCATTTATCAGGCATAAAAAAAATAATACAGTAGTCCCTCGCTACTTTGCGGTTCGTTTATCGCCGACTCGCTCTATCACAGTTTTTCAGAATAAGACTGGACATGACACACAACTGGCTGATTGATGGATGAGCTGCACGATCAGCATGGAATTTTATTTAAAATAAGTTTTAAATTATTTAACACCTCCTACACTTTTATGCAGCCCACACTGCAGGATAAGCTTCCTCCTGTAGCTCAACAGCTGATCAGATGTTCAGGTGCAGAATGGAGAAGTGGGCGTGGCCAAGAGTGCTCATAGGTGGCCAAGAGCAGAGGAGGCAGAGAGCTGAAATCATGACATTCTGTGCTCTTTTAGAGCATTTAGAAACATTGTTTAGAATTTTGCAAGAGTGTGGGAAAGGTTTAAAATGTTTTTATATATACACACTAGTAATGCACGATATATATATGGTACACAGTTGAAACGATAGACATTTAGCCTATAATAGAGCCTCTGATCTGTATTCTACCAGCTAACCGCAGTAATGCTGTGTCTGATGCAAAATCAGAGTTGTCAGATTTATTTATTACAGGTACTTTTT
>JARVGS010000321.1:24850685-24864511 GCA_031762315.1 Hypsolebias antenori | reverse complement strand
ACAAAGAGCAGACGGATGGAGGAGTTTTTCTGCTCCAGGTGGGTGAGAGCAGTGTGGACCACAGAGGAGATGGCGTCCTCTGTTGATTGATTCTTGTGGTATGTATACTGGTGAGTGTCCTCGCTGATGTTGATGGTTGTTTTGATGTGGGTCAAAGCCAGAATTCTGAGAAAAAATTCAGAATTGGATAAACGGATTCTGACTTTAATCACAGAATTCAGACTTTTTTCCTCTCAGAATTAAGTGGGGAAAAAATTGTACCGTGGCCCTAATCCTCTTCTGTAGTTTCTTGTTAAAGCTTACCTCCTTTATATTTGCATAATGAATAAACAGAATGTGTGTGACTCATGTGAGTGTGCTGCTGCGATGCAGACAGAAAGTCTTGCTCTATTTTTTTCTGTCTGAAAATTTTCTGCATCTACCTGGATTATTGAGCATGCATCAGAGTATTTGAAAAATTGCTGCAGTTAATTTTTGACTGGGAGCAAAATAATCTATTAAAGGAACACAGGATGGAAATTATATGGCATTAAAAATATTTCTTATCAAACATCTCAAATAGAAGTAAGAAGCACAAACATGAACATAACCTACATCTCCATTTGTTGCATACATTTGTCATGTCCCCCAAGTGGCAGCAGAACGCTGCAACACGTGTTTACCAAGTTCTTCATGGCAGTAACGTCATGTTTAATCCTTTACCTTTTAGTGTTGACTTCCATATTTTCTCATTTTCTTGTGCATCTTTTGCTCATTCATTTTTGTCTACTTGCATGTGTTACTGTTACACCTTCTTTTTAGACTCTAATCTTGCTTTTTGTCACTTTTCTTCTTAGGATAGAGGCTCCCATAGCAGTACCAGCGTAGTCATCTGAAACATTTTTGTTTGTCTTTCTTTGATTGTTTCCATAACGGTGAAAACGAAGACGTAGAAGTTTATAACTTGTTCTGTCAGCTGAAAAGAATTGTTTTACAATATAAAATTGTGCATGTATTGTATACTTGTTCTCTGTACTCACTGTTGTCACAATAGTAATGCATTTCTCTATTTTTAATTTTGCATGTAATTTTATGTATTTTTTCCCCTTTTATTGATGTTGATTTACTGTGAGATTTGTTCATATTTTGTACTTGTTATATGTTGAAACAGAAAATGACTGAGCTTTTTTCTTCATAACCTTTGTTAGTATTTAAAATGTTTGTTTATAGTATTGATTTGAGGCAGAAACAACAGAAATATCTGTACAAAGGCAGATTTTTAGACATTTTGAAAGTCCTTATTGTTCACACTAAACCAACCACACCAAAATACTGAATAGGTGCACTTTTCACTAGCTTTTTTTTTTATGACTAGCTGTATAATTTTGTAATATATGGATTTTTAATTAAATATTTTAGACACAATAAAGGCGTCATTTCATCTGTTGGTTTGTGTGGAAATGAGCAATTATCACAGCTAAAACATCATTTATGCAAAATGGCTTGACTTTACAAGCATGTGTTACAACAGGGCTATTCAACCGGTGGCCCGGGGGCCAAATCAGGCCCACAGATTAACTCAGTTCAGCCCACTAATGGGTTAATTTTTTAAATAAAACTAGATTTAAACAATAAAGTAAACTTACTTAATTACAATAACTACTGGACATCCAGCCCCTGAGCTCTTGGCTTTCAGTGACTGCCCCCCTGAGCAATTTAGTTGAATAGCCCTACTTTACAAGCATTCAGCATACCCATGCTGAATATACAGTGTGTGGAAAAAATGTTGGTAAGCTCAATCTTCCAGGTAGATAGCAGAAAATGGTTAAAAAAATATCATCAGGACCAAGGCCTTGAGGGTTCCTCAACGTTAAAATTCTGGTTGAATCCCTTGAAATTATGAGAAGTTCCAGCAGATGGAGACCCAGATCAATAACAGATCTTATAATAACGATGACATTGTCTTAAATGTATACTTTATTATTTTAAAGTAAATGGAAAAAAAAATACATAGGTTTGTTTCTGGGTCAGAATGACCCAGACTCGTTTAGACTGAGTCATTTACAAGAATGTCCAGGTCAAAACTGCAGAATAAAAACTGCTAAAGCTGGAGCCTTGTCGTGCAGCCCAGAGGGCGGGACCTTCCCGCTCAGCTGCTCTCTCATTGGTGGATACAGAATAGCAAGGAGGGCGGGGCCTGCCTTGGAGCTGTTCTTTCATTGGTGCCTGGACACCTATCATTCGAATGACAGTGCCTGTGGAGCTTGAAGAGGCGGGGCGATGGGCGGTCTTATCCACACCGGGGGGAAGTAAAACTCCCAATGTCCTCCTGAATCAGCTGTCGAGCCCCTCTGCAAAAACACCGGCTCTTTCCAGGTGAGGTTAATGAATGTTAGCTAACGGTTAACATTGGGTTAGTTTGCTGTAGCCGGTTATTCCTTAAAAAAAAAAACCGTGTTTGTTATAAAAACAATAGCAGCTAACGATAGCTAGTAGGCAGGAAGTAGCTCCACACAATAGCTTCATAAACAAAGACACTTAACATTTCGACTAGTTTAATACGAATAGCTGAACAGTTTACAAGCTTTTAGTCCATTTGTGTAGATAACCGCGACGCCTACGGAAGCAGTGGCTCATCTCGAGGTTAGCGGTGTGAAGCAGGTTGTTTACGCGCAGGTTGTTTGGCATCGTGGGTCCATTTCTCCAAGTGTAACTCGGCTCTCACCGCTGGATAAGTTGTGATTTTTCACCTTGGATGTTTCTGCGCAGGCAACATGAACTCCCTCCCAGGAAAAGCCTCTTTGTCTCTGTGTCGACGCGCAGCAGCGGGCGGACTGAGGACGCTGGCCGCCTCTCCGAGCGCCCCTGCCGGCTGGCAGCTGGCGGACAGGGCCGCTGTCCAGGCGGTGCGGGTCTGCCACTCAGGGACGACCCGAAAGGGCAGCGTGTTTACCAAGAAGAGGGGCTATGACATTACCAGGAACCCCCACCTGAACAAGGTGAGCTCATCAAGAGGTCATATAAATAAATATGCCATGTAGTCTGCACAGAACGGTACAGTACTGTTCTCAGGAAACTGCATGCAAACAGGCCTGCTTGTATACAAATTATTTCATTATAAAACTGTTACATTTTCTGTTCAAACAACACATCAGCTGAACAGGAAATGCAGCGAAGCTTCAAAAAGTGGTGGCCAGAGCCAAGTGACCTTAACTTAAGTCAGTCTTACAAATACTGAGCTAATATTTGACGTGGTAGTAGCTGAGAGTCATTCCCAACTCGTACTATGAGCATGATTTGCTGCAGTCTCACACAGCATGGCACACATTTTCAAAGTCTGGTCCAAGTTAATACGGTTCTCTTAATTTAACATAAGATGATCTTTTTCCAAAATTATTGCATAAAAAGCAGGGGAATAGATCAAAAGCAAAACTCATCAGACTCTGGGTTATTGGGGTTATGCCATTATGAATCCTGTGTAGTATTTGTTCATTTTAATCAGGGATAATGGCAGTAGTGGAGCCTCTAACCATGCATATACTGTACAATAAAAATGATGAGGCAATATTTGCTTTATTGGCACATTTGATAAATAAAAAAAAATTGTCATGAAGATAAACAAATGTCTTCTTAACCCAAAATGCAGTTTTTAGTTAAGGAAGCTATGTTTATGACATTGATGTTTATGACATTGGTATAACAGTGAAAATGAGTCTCATTACCATTTAATAAGATACTTAAAACATAGTAGTAAATTATTGTTTTAATTAGACCTTTTTATGTTAATACAGTTTATGTTGTGTTTGCTATAGCGAGGTTACAAAGACCGCTCATGCACAGTTGGGTCTTTGACTCTTACTACAGGATTACAGTTCTTGATTACTCTGGCTCCTTCATGTTTATGACAGGTTAAATGTCACGCTAAAGATGATGTGAATCAGTGCGTAGTTGCATTCATTTATCTAGAAGGAGTTTAAAATAGTTGAGGGGAAAGGTGTAATTTAAACCGTAAAAACTTAACTTTTACTGTTACTTCATTATCTCAACTGTGTGCACAGACATTATAGCCTGCATAGTGACGACGATGGATTAACATAAACAGACAAAAAAGAAGAAACACGTCATAAAAGCTACAGATTTTAGACATTTATAAGAGTGATGTCGCTATTTTTTTTCCTGCCTTTGCTACTGTAATACATAATATATGGGCTGAAATCTCACTACTACTTTGGTAAAAATTAGATATTCAACCATCTGTTGCAAGCAGTTAGATTGAGGATAACAGAACTGCTGCAGCAGCTTAAGCTGAGTTGACTTTTTGTGGATGGGTCATTCAGTCTCAGTTCCTTCCACTGCACATGCTCAGTCAGCACTTACATCCTGACTCGCAGGTCAGACGAGTGCAGTCAGGAAGAGGAGCCTCTCTTGAATTTAATTTAAAAAAAATTAAAAAAGAAGCTAACATTTACTACCTTACAGCCTGTTTTGGAACAATATGGTTTAAAAAGTGAGCAGCTCAAATGCTTTCAGATCAGTTTCCTGTTTTTTATGAGTCACTATGTGGGACAGTCACATTTTCACTGTTGAAAATCAGCTCCAGTTCACTCTTACTTTTGCAAACATATCAAACCAGTTCCAGTAATTTAACAAATGTCAGAGTCCGCACACATCCATCCTTCCTTTACTATAATAAAACTAACAGTCTTTGTAGTCTCACACGTACAGTGATAAGGTGTAAAGAGATTAGATTAATTGTAGATTAGTTTAACCGAAGCCTCATATAGTGCCAATTCCCAACGTCTCAGGGCACTGTACAAAACATTTATATACATTATAAAATGTCAATTGGTGAGGCTGCAGTAGCTCTGTGGTCAGAGCTGTTGTCCAGGAATCCTGAGGTTGCAGGTTTGAGTCCAGGTCGCATCAAGAAGGGCATCTGATGTAAAACAATTGACAAATATTTCATATAAATTTGGTAGCTGTGGTGACTCCTGCATTAAAAAAAAAAACCCTCCAGCAGAGCCAGGCTCCAGATAACCGCTATCTGCCTCAATTCGCTGGGGTTAGAGAGGACAGAGAATAGACTAACACAGAACGGCTGGTCAAACTGTGGTTATATGGTAAGAAAAACATATTAATAATATAAATAATTACAAATACAAACATGAAGAGTGAGTAAAAACAACAGCAGAATGAGGGACTTGTTCTTAAGCAGTGTATGCCTATAGCAGCATAACTAATGGATACCTCAGGAAACCCAAGTCAACTAACTACAGTATGGGATCTATTATTTATTATAGGATTTAAGATGACCAGGTCCCACAATCCCAAAATCTGCCATTTGAGTTTAAAAGCATAAAATTAAGAGTTGTCCAGGTTTTAATGTCTTAAGAAAAGCTTGTAATCTAAGTATCTGATTGGAGTAGGTCATCAGAGTTCATCTATAAAGTATAGAGTATAGTAAAGTGTAGTATTGTAAAGAGTATTTTCAGCATAACAATGACAATTTATCTCATGATGTGCAATAACTTTGCATAGTGGAATCATATATAATGTAAATAACATTGGTCCAAGCACTGAACCTTGAGGAGCTCCATGACTAACTCTGGTGTATGAAGAAGATTCATAATTAACATGAACAAACTGGTAACTAAATGATAAACAGGATTTAAACCATTTTAGAGCTGCTCCTATTATTATGTTCAGGCCTTGGGCAGCTGTGGCTGAGAGGTTAGAGCAGTCGTCCTCCAATGGGAGAGTTGGGGGTTTGATTCCACCAGCAGTCACATGCTGAAGTGTTCCTGTGCAAGACACTGAATCCCTCATTGCCTCTGATGTGTGTCCCATAGGTGTATGAATGTGATAAAGTACTGATTAATCTTTGTATAGATCTAGTAGAGTGCTGTTTGAATGGGTAAATGAGGACACAGGTTGTGTTGTAAAGAGCTTTGAGTGTCTTGATAAGATAGAAAGAAAGGTGCTATATAAGCACAGTCCATTTACCTTGTAATATAGTTTGTTGATCAGTTGTATCAAATGCAGGACTGAGGTCTAACAGAACCATTATAGATGTGAGTTCACTGTCTGAGGCCATGAGGATATCAGTAACTTTCACCAGTGCTGGTTCTGTGCTATGATGAGCTCTAAACCCTGACTGAACCATCTCAGATTATTTCTGTCCAGATGTTCACACAACTGATTTGCAACCATTTTCTCAAGAAGTTTTTAGACAAATGGGAGATTTGTTTGAAGTGCTAAAATCAAGGTCAGGTTTTGTCACTTTTAATATGTTTACTTTATTATTATTTTTTTTTTTACCAGATCTCTATAACTTTGAACTAACTCTTAATCTGTTTTCACAGCAGTATGAATAGACTTGCTGACACTGAAAAGTTTTCCATCCGCATGTGTGAGCTGAGGTTATTTTAGGTTTATTTTTTTCTGGGAGGTTTCTTTTCCTGTGTAGTTCTGATCAGATTTGTTATCCAGTCTTCTTCCAGTGAACCATTTTGTGAAACCTTGAGTTGTGCAGCTGCAGTAAATCTTTTTTTTTTAATACGGTAGGAAACCCTCAGCTGTGACGTCGAACATCTTTCATCGACAATGCAGCTTGTGTTACAACAGCAGATGGTGCGGTTGTAAAAACCTGCTATGTAATTTCACATTAAATTCTGCTAGCTTGAAAATTTCACCAAGATATGGGTAAATTCAGATACAAATTGAAGCTAGAATGCCAGTTTACTCTTCATGAGAGGAAACAAGAGCCACAACGCAAGATGAGGTAAGAAGTGGAGCTGACAGGGGTGTGGGTTCAGGCACCCACTCCATTGGACAGAATAAATAGATTAAAGCTCACACTCCCCTGTAGATGGTGTTTGGGACGCCTTCCAGTGCAACAACAAAAACAGTAATTCTAACCAGAGAACTGTACAGAATAAAGGCTCCGTTTAATCTTTTTTCCCCTTTGGGAGTGCTGTTCTGATTATCAACACAATCCAGGAATGTAAACCACATCAGACAGTAATGCTGATGGAAACCAAGTTTTATTGCAGCAGTCCATGTTTTAAATCATATAGCCATGTTAAAAAAAATCATATTTTCAACATTACTTGCTCAGTCTTTATTTATTTTTATCCACCTTTTTTTTAAAAGTAGAATGATCTAGCCTTGTTGCAAAATCATTTGTCCTCTGCTTGTTGTTTGCTGCTCCAAGTTTCCAACCATTGTTTCCACTGTTTGTATTTTCTCATGCAAAATTGTCCTAATTAGAAGCACCCCTTACAATAAAGACCTCTTTACTTGTGTGAGTCATAACAACCCGCTTTGTGTGATGACTAACACATGAGTCACTGTTGTCTGTATTTTCTGCCTTTTTTATTTAGTTTAGGAGCTTTAGCCCTTTGCGGGCTCCTCCCAGGCATCACAGTGTTATATAACAATGCTTCTTCCACTCTGCAGGGCATGGCATTTACTTTGGAGGAGCGCTTACAGCTGGGTATCCATGGCCTGCTGCCCCCCTGCTTCCTCTCCCAGGATGTACAAGTGCTGCGGGTCGTTAAGAGCTACGAAACACGCTCAAACCCCCTGGACAAGTGAGTCTTAGACATTTCTAATAAAGCATCACAAATTGCTTTTCAAGATGATCACACTGCAGATGTTCAATCAGTTCAGGCCGGCTCGCTTTCTGGGTTAAACCCTCCTCAGCATGTCCAATCTGTGGTCCTCATGTCCCACTGCTCATCTTTCTTATTTAATTCAACGTTTATTCAGTATGGAATAGAAGGCTTTTAAAGCAATGTTCAAGGGCTGACCTTAAGTTGCACAACATACACCATCTCCTTTATACTTTTCAAGCTCTTAAATATAGCACAGAATTTATGTAGTCAGCTGTGTAATGCAATTTTGACGGCAACTTAAAGGTTTATATGTTGGAGAAAAATATTCTCACTTTATCTTACTTACCGGTACTCAAAAGGAGCCACACTCAAAGACAGGAGAAGATTTTTTTAATTGCTTTTTACTTGCAAGGACAGATTTTCAGGACAGGTTACACAGCTATCTAGACAAGAAGTACACGCATGAAAACCAGTTACAAGAATCTGCCATGAGCAGTGTGTGCAGCTTGTTTTTATACACTTATCAGTTCAGCGGAGCTCACAGACTCTGAGGCGTCCTTGGAGCAACAGCTGCACGTAGCAGCTTCACCCAGCTCCTCATTCATCTTTCTACTAACTCAAACATATGGTTCATGGACAGAGTTAACATTCTCAGCCACAGAAGTTAAAAACATCCATAACCTGTGTCCAAAAATTTCCTAACATTATAGATCGGGCACAAACAGCTATAAAAACATTTTCATACGCCCATTAAAGGCAGGATGTTGTATGATCTCTGTCCTTAAGTTTGTAAACTTGTCCAGTCTATAACTTCTGATCTGCTCAAGATAATTTAATGAAACTTGATACACATACATTGTCACTAGAGTGGTGCGTTCACGTTTCATCACCACCAGCACATTCACAGTTAATTAAAAGACAAATGCTTTTGTACATTTCTGAACAAAAATAACTTTCGTTTGGTTGCTTCTCTTTGTCTCAGGTACATTCTGCTGATGACGCTGCAGGACAGGAATGAGAAGCTTTTCTACCGGGTGCTGACCTCTGACATCGAGCAGTTCATGCCCATTGTCTACACTCCCACTGTTGGTCTGGCCTGTCAGCAGTATGGACTCGCCTTCAGGAGGCCGCGGTGAGATTAATGTTGATTCTACATTTAATAATTCATACGATGTGCTCACATCATCTACAAGCATCAGAAATTTTGAGGGTTGAGAACTGCACCTTATTTATAGAGGTTACAATATCATCAGACCCTGTTTAGTCCACATTAAATGAACTCTAATCCGTTTGCCTAGAATGTTTGGTTCGTTTGGGGAGATGATTGCGAAATCGAACTCTGATGCGGACCAAAATCGCGAACTCTGGTCTGCCTAAAGACGTAGGTCTCAGATTGTTTTCACACCAGTTAGTCCAGTAGACTGTTAGGTCGGGGACCAATATTCATAACATTTTGTTTACATTTGAACTGGTGTGGTTTGTGTTCACACTGCACTGTGCAGTCGAGCCAACCTGTTCGAACCAACCTGTTCCCCCACTCGCCTGTGGTGGCGCTGCACCAAGAACTACTGAAAGAACCGACACAAAAACCTCTGAAGAAGACACTTCTTCTTCTTCTTCTGGAAATAAAAACAAAAAACGGAGTGGCGTCAAGTTTTAGCGGTTTTAGGAGTTTTGTTATTTTTCAACAATGGACTCAGCATGAGTGGAAGATGAGGCAGAAGACCATGGAGAATGTTGTTTTTCCACACAAGGCAAGCTGACGGCTCCATATGAGGTAAGAGAAATGCGTGTTTGTTTGCCCTGTGTTGTAGTCCACTTCCTGCTTGCGTATTGGTGCCCGGTCTGCTTGCATTCACACTGTACTCAAACCGCACTCGAGTTTTCTTCTACCGGACCGAGACGGGTCAGCGTTCATCTTTTTGTTCCGTGACAGAGTTCGATGGCGCGTTCACACCACCCAAACGAACCAGACTACTAGAGTTCAGGACAACACGGCTGGTGTGAATGCACCCTAAGCTACCAGTAACCAAGTGGCAGCAGCCTTGAGAAAAGAAAAGACTAACCTTGCTCTCCTTGTTTCATAGTCCTGATTCTCCTGCATCTGTGGAACAAAGTCTTCATGGATTTGCAAAACTTCACATCCCTTTCGAACCTGCCCTCAAGACACATCAACCTTTCCTTTGCCAACCCGTGGAATCCACCTCTCTGGTTCAGTATTAAGTTATGTCTTACCAGTCTCCAACTCACCTCCACTCATCTTCTTCATCGACCACTGCTGACTGTGCCTGCAATCCACCATCCTCCTCTCTAACTCACCAACGACAAACAGAAGTAAGATAGAACTCCTCCTGGAATTAATCCTAATTATTCAAACTGCCATCATACTTACCTGTTCCCTTTCAGAACAATCTCATTGTAAATAAAATCCCTTACATTTCATGAATGTATGAGTCTCATTTTCATCAGTCTGCTTTACTCTGGGTATTAAAAGGTACTGTAATCATGTTAAACTGTGGTTGTTCAGATGAGTGTGAAGCAGCAGAAGAACTGTGGGGAAAATAGCAAGAATATGTGAAGACTTTCTTTTATTTGTCTCGTGTTCACAGTCAAGGTTGACTCTATCAGAAGGTAAGTGCTTTCATTTACAGGTGCAGCAGCTCCAGAGGGTTATTGTCTTGTAGATGAAGTCAGAGAGGAAGGGGACACGATCTCCTATAGGTTTTCTGTGGGAGAAAGTTGAAGATCCAGAAGAGGTGAGTATCAGAGGAGAGAGTAGCAGGTTGTTCCTGTTGAGCATTGTTGATTTCAGGTACTTGTTTGGTTGTTTAAAGGGACAATATCCATCCACAGAGAGGAGCGAGGAGGTCTTGGAAGACTTATACAGGTAGGATTTGGAAGTTGCTGAAGGAAAGCACAAAAAGTTTGTTGAATACTGTTTGGAAACAGATGTAGTCAGCTGTCCATTAGTTACCAGTTGGTAGATAATGTCCCAGCACCAGGAGAACATCTGGCAGGAGCTCATATCCAGAGCAGTCCTTCCCAAATCTGCAGCAGGTGTGGGGCTGGAAAACATAGGAATCATACAATTTGTTGTGCTCAATAAATATTAAGATTTTTTCCCCATAAAAAGAACAGAAGGGTAAAAAATACTTGACATAATCAGGTTAGGTTAAAAAATACAGCCTTTGAGGGGAAACTGTGCCAAAACCAACATATACAATAGGAAAATGAAATTGGAACACACTTGATGTGTCTGGCTGCTGACATGACTCACAGTGACTGTTTCTCTTTAACTACAGACTTCACCTCTGTTCTCTAATGGAGCTGCTCTTTACAGTTTAGAATAAAATCAGCCCAGGTTTGGGGTTTGATTGTTAGAAGAAGGAAGAAATCCAGGACAGCAACATTAAGGAATGAAATCATCAGATGTTCAGCACTGGTTGAACAGCTGGGAGATAAAGTTAGAGAAACCAGACTGAGATGGTTTGGACATGCCCAGAGGAGGGACAGTGGTAGAAGGATGTTAGAAAAAGACAAAGAAGAGATATACGGATGCAGTTAGAGGACATGGAGGTAGTTGGAGTGAGGACAAAGGATGCAGAGGACAGAGATGGAGGAGGATGACTCGCTGTGGAGCAGTGGTGGGATGTAACAAAGTCCAAGTACTTTGTTACTGTACTCAAGTACATTTTTCATGTATCTGTAATTTACTTAAGTAGAATTAAACGTGGGTACTTTAGACTTTTACTCCACTACATTTTGCATAAAGTATCTGTACATTCTACTACACTACATTTCTATAATGTGTTGAGTTACAAATTACATTCATGTTGCGTTTTTTGGATTTGTTCGTTACTTTGAAAGGAACTGATGTCGAGAGGGGAGTTGGTCCATTGAGTCACTGCAAAGTGGACAGGTAACATTAGACCTGCCTTCAAGAAGAGCTGGGCCGATGACGTATTAAGCTGGGAGCACCCACAGCACCACTAACACACCCAAAATGATTCCACTGCGGAAAGTCAGCCAGGAGATACACACCACCCATGCCCTTATTGAAAGATTATTGAAAGATTATTGAAAGACTATTGAAATATTATTGAAAGACTATTGAAATATTATTGAAAGACTATTGAAAGATTATTGAAAGACTATTGAAAAACTATTCAGTACAGCAGGACATATTCTCTCTCCTAAAAGAGCCAGACTGGGCTCAAAATCTTTGAAAACCAATTTCTTCTGAACTTGAACAAGAAATTTTTGTTGCAGCATTAAAATGTGTCAGTTCATGGAATGTTAGGCGACAAGAGATGTCTCTAAATGACTCAACACTCTCGGGTCCAAGTTTAGAAAATGGTGTCAGGAAGTTAAAATATTGTTCACTATTGATTCATTACAAGTATTTTAACTAGAGTTGATGACAAACTGGAGTTGAAATGATCAGAGCCTGTTCCTTTGTTAGGTGCGTCTAATGCTCTTTTTTCAGGCAGACAAAAAAAAATGACAACACTATTAATGTATAGAAAATATACATATGGTAGGCACACTTAATGATATTGTAGACCATTGCATTAGGTAATACATTCAGCAAGTACTTTTACTTTTAATACAAAGTATGTGGTACTTCTACTTTTACTAAGTACATTTTTGTCTGTTTGTACTTTTACTGAAGTACAGCGAGTACTTTCTCAAAGTTCTCTATCCCAATGATTGTGCAGCTTTAACTACCTGTTGTGTCGTAAAAACACTTTCAGTTGCATGGTGAGAAAAGTTGATTAGAAGCTGCTGAAATGGGCCTGTCTCAGCTTTCACATTGCTACATGTATACACAATTACACATTGTTATGCCATTTTTTAAAACCAGGTAAGGAGTAGTAGAAAACCATAGGCTCTCCACATATTCAGCCTTGTTAATGGGATGGGACCAGTGGTGTAGTCTACGTGATATGCTGGTATACGCCGTACACCCACTAGAAAAACTTGGGAAATATGGAACCTCCCACCGTGGGAGGTTCCTTTGTCTTTTATTCTTGAGAGCTTTATAATGAGCTTTGTTCTGCTGATAGTAAGAACCAGTTTTGACAAGCTGTGCCATCTCGGACCTGTTGCTGCCTCATCGTCGTCGGAAATTAAACCAACAACTTTGGTGTCATCAAACTTCACAGGCGTATAGGGAGTAAAAAAAGGTGCTGCAGTGAGTCAGAGCACTGGGTTCAGTACTCTTGTGTAGAGCCTGTGATCTGGATTAGCATGGATTAAACTAGTTTGTAGATCCTGATTCTTTGGGGTCTCTTGGTAAAGAAGTCCAGCACCCGGGGACAGAAGCAGCACTTGTTTTCTGACACAATTTTGGAAACATCCAAATAAAAAGCATCAAAATGTATGTGTTGATCAGGAATAGTGTACAGTACTCTAACAAACAAAAAAATAAATAAATAAATGAAATTTGGCATAAAAAAGTGGAAAAGTTTCCACATAGACAACAATGGGTTTTAGGTGGAGCGAGTGTTAAAATCCAGTGCGGTTTTGAGCTCTACTGCTCAAACATCACAAAGGAAACATGATTCAAGCTTTAACGGGTTACAGAAAGTTAGACTTTCCAAGACTGAACTGGTGTTTTGATAGCTTTAACATTTTCTAAACAATCATAGTTTCATCCTTCATCCAAAGGACTTCATCAGTCCAAGGAGCAACAAACAAACTCAATTCCACAAGCATGTTTATGTTTTGAAGCACTTTGGCTATGGCTGTCTCAGAGTCGTCGGCATGGGAGAGGGCGG
This sequence comes from Hypsolebias antenori, assembly GCA_031762315.1. Taxonomy (NCBI): domain Eukaryota; kingdom Metazoa; phylum Chordata; class Actinopteri; order Cyprinodontiformes; family Rivulidae; genus Hypsolebias; species Hypsolebias antenori. The sequence continues at coordinate 24,851,136 of JARVGS010000321.1, read as the reverse complement.
GCCCCAGAAACCATCTTATCACCAGCAAACTGGTTGGTAGGCCTGTCGCAATAAACAATAAATCAATTAATCGCATGATAAATGAAAATTATCAACCTCATTGTCATTCATCGACTTTATCATTTCTTCGTATCTCTCTCTTTCTACTGAAGACACTGGATGACAAAAGCCTCAACTCCGGTGTTCTTCACTGACCCTTTCCTTTCTCTCTTCTCTTCAAAATCCATTTTAACCGTCCAAAAACACATTTTTGGATAGTTAAAAGCAGCTAAACTAAGAAGCTAAGCTACGAGCTAAGCTAACAGACCGACCTCTGGGAAAATAACCTCAGTCTTATCGAATCCCCAAAATTCACGGTTGAAACCTGTGCCTTTGTATAAAAAGTTGTTTTTCTCTGCAAAAAGAAGCTGAGAACTTGTTTACTGATTTTTTTTATTAAAAGCTTTGTGTG
>JARVGS010000321.1:24839665-24850585 GCA_031762315.1 Hypsolebias antenori | reverse complement strand
TTTTCCTTTGAAATTGTATTGTTCTTTTAACTGAAATGAAATGAATAAACAAATAAACAAACAAACAAACAAACAAAATAAATGAGTGATGAGTGAATGAACATGGACGTCGACACCTGGCAGCAGGGTCAGTCTGTTCTCACCACACATCATTTGCCTGAAGGTGTGATTGAATATGTCAGGACTTGTGAACAAAATATCCCATTTGTGTTTAATTAAAATAACTGAAAATGATCAGAATGTCCAGTTTAATTAATAACCAGGCCTCTGCCCTTTCCTTTCAGAAGTAATGCAGCTCATTTAGATTTACAGAAAACTATTGGGAACTGCTGTGTGCTTTCTAATTCAGTATGACAGAAATAAACACAGGTTTAGATACTCAACACTTCCTAATATGCCTGTGATGCTGCTTTAATCTCTTTCTGCTGTAGTCTTGCGAATTGATGGGATTCACTCGGTGACCCTGCTCTGATAAAGACTAGATGAATTGTTGACTTTGATACTCAATGAACTGTTTCCTCTTTATTCTACTGTGTCTCAGTGAAGGTTTTTTTTTAATTGCAACCAGAGAGGATCAGTCTACATACTGATCAAGCCTCTTCAACATGTTATCACCGAAAATGTGATACGTATCAGCTTTTCAGCAACAAGTAAACACAAAACCACCTGCTTAAGCAGTTTCAGCAGTCCCACTTCATTTTGTTTACTGAGCATTCCCCAAACCCAGCCAAGATACACTGCATCATTGCACTGGGATGTGTGAAATATACCAAATATTCTACGACAATATTTCTGTCTGAGCTTCATTTTTGAGCCCCTCTCTGTTACATACACTCCATCCCAAAAAGGCAGCCTTGTAATCCAATTAGGGAAACTTGACTGCTGGAGCTAATTAGGTTTGGGGACATTGTCCTCCATCTGTGCATCATCTCTCATGGACCAGTGAAGTAACAACCCAAGCACTGGCCCAGACATCTGGATGCTGTGCACCCTGATCAATAGTTATCGTCCATGAGAATCTTAATTACCTTCTTTAATTCAGTCAAGCGATGACCCGAAGACATCTTTCATGAATAAGTGGCTCCAAATATCTGAGGTTGAACTTTTTGGCTCTCATGAATGGTCTGAACTTTCACGCAATAACAAAACATGAAATTCACTTGACTGTCAGCACTGAAATAGTTTGTTTATTTTATTTTATTTATTTATTTATTTATTCTTTCATTTCATATAAAAAAAATTTAATATAAGAAACTTTTTTTTTTTTTTACTTTAGGTAGATTTGGTGTAAAACCAGCTTATCAGATAAGATACAAGTGCTTTTGTCAAGTCAATGTTCTTTATTGTCATTCACATCTCATGTGGTACATGAGGTGGAACAAAATTGTGTACAAAGGGTCCCAGTTACATACAACAAAAATATAAATTGTAAAAAAAACAGCGATAAGATCTAAGATATGAATTAAGAAATACACTAGTTATACAAAAACAACACGCCGAACAACAGCAGCATGAACATGAATCTGTGTGAGCAGATAAGTATGACTGAATACAGCAGCATGAAATAAATCAGCAGCATGAGATCAGCAGCATGAATGATCAGCAGCACATATCAACAATCAAAGTGGCCATTACAGTGGATTTTTTTTCTTCACAGTGATTATTCTGGTTAGATATTCATGAGTCTAACAGCCTCGGGGTAGAAGCTGTTCCTCAGTCTAGTGGTTCTACACTTAATGCTCCTAAACCTCCTTCCGGGGAGCAGGGCAAAAAGTGTTTGTGCTGGGTGAGTGGGGTCCTTTGTGATGCAGGTGGTCCTCTTCCTACATCTGGAGGTGTAAATTAGTGATGTTTCCTTCTGAGTCGAGGCTTCAAAGCATGTGTCGAGTAATCCAGGAGGCTTTATGTGGCGCATGTAACGAGGTGTGTATTGATGATGCATGTAGTGACGTTCGAGTCCTCACTAGCGGGCCGTACCACGTGACCGATTCAGGAACTGGCTTTGTATGTGCGAGATTCGAAATATAAGGGGCAGACAGAAACATCTATCGTCACCATCATCATAAAGACATATTAAGATCATTTGCAGATCAAATTTAGACTTTATTTGAGTTCCTCACAAACATGATTTATTTTTTCTTTTATTCAACTTAAAGCGTCGCAAATCATTTGTTATAATAATCCATCTACCTCTTTTACATTTATAGTCCACTTGATGGCACAGAAGAACAAATGAAGCACTATGGCGCATCTGAGCATGAGTCGAGTTGTTTAATGGAAAGCCTCAGTGCTTCATCTCGCCATCACTAGTGAAGATGTCTATGATGGTGGGGAGGCTGACTCCATTAGACTTCTGTGCAGCCTTCACCACTCTCTGCAAAGTTCAAATTCAATTCACAAGCAAGTAGCTCTGGTGGACATTCCTGCAGCATGCCAATTACCTGCTTCCTCAAAGCTTGCAACATCTGTGTCGTTGTGCTTTGTGGTAAAACTGCACATTTTAGAGTGGCCTTTTATTGTGGTCAGCCTAAGGCACACCTGTGCAATAATCATGCTGTCTGATCAGCATCTTGATATGCCACGTCGATGAGTTGGATGGATTATCTCTGCAAAAGAGAAGTGCTCATTAATATAGAGTTACAGTACACAAAATTGTGAGCAATGTTTGAGAGAAAACGGCCTTTTGCGTTCAGAGAAGTCTTCGATCTTTGATTTCCAACGAAGACAAGTGGGAGCCAAAAGAGAAGTGTTGCGTTTATATTTTTGTTCCATTCATTGCTATCAGTAATCAACTACAGATTTAAACTGCTGAATTTGGAGTTTCTCTACAAGTCAATGCCATTCCATCACAATATTTAAATAAAACACTTTTTTTTAATCAAAAATAATTGGTACCCTTTGATCAAACAGGAGAAGTGCTCATTTTTCTTATAATTCCTATACTGTATGTGAAATAGTCACAGCACGTTTTTGACTTTTTTTTTTGCTTGATTTCCTGAGCGGGTGGCTCAGTTGGTAAGAGATGCTGCCTCTCATTGAGTAAGTCGCAGGATCAAATCCCAACCGAGGGCCTTTCTTGGTGGAGTTTGCATGTTCTCTCTGTGCATGTGCAGGCTTTCTCTGGAACGCCGGTTTCCTCACAGACCAAAAACATGCATGTTAGACTGACTGGTAACTTTAATTGTCTCTGGGTGTGAGTGAGAGAGTGAATGTTTGTTTGACTTGTTTGTCTCTATGCGTCTCTGTGATGGACTGGAGAACTGCCCAGGGTGTCCCCTGCCTCCTGCACAGTGATTGCTGGACATGGGCACCAGTGACCCCCCACAAGACACGAAAAGAAAGAAGAAGGTAAATATAATGGATGGCTTTTCCTAAACCCATGTCTTATGTTCTATTTTCAAGGACCAAAAATAAATAAATAAACAGATTTGATATGTCAGCACACATCTTTTTTTTAATCCCTGCTAAAAGTTGAATGCTGTGCCTCTAGTTCATTTTCTGAAACAACAATCTCAACCTTTTGTGTGAATAAAATATATTTTAGTAAAAAAAAAAAAAAAAAACATTAATATTAGTCTGACCCTCTTTAAAAAACATTTCCTGAAAGTTTCTTAGTACTACATAAAACTGTAGGAATACAGTATTAACTTTTGTGAAGTTGTGTAAATATTTGATTTTTGAACTACCAGACGTATCTTGCCTTCTGTGAATTTGTTTGATCAAATAGTTCCAAATAGTTCCAGAGACAAATGATTTGTCCTCTTGAGGCCTCGAAAAGTCAAGTTTGTGAGATAAACATTAATTGTGCATGTAAAGTCTTCCAAATAGTAATAAAAAAATATTTAGGAGTGCTCAAAATACTAGAATAAATGTAGGAATCTGTAGTAGCGATCTTGCTGTTAATTGTTGGGCCTACCTATTGTGGCATTTATGTCATTAAATATTAAAAAAGTAATTTCAGCTTTAATTTAATCTTATTTGGACGTTGACCCAGCCCGTTATTAAAAATTGAACCAATGATGTATCAAAATGTGCAAATTAACCATTTTTCTCTTAAAGCTAACCCTTTTCTCCACACTATCTCCAAGGACGCTGAACGTATTTAATCCTCCAAGATGTTCTCTATAACTTATTGCCCCCCCATTGTGTAATCCTTTTTGTTGTATTTTTCCAACAAGACACTTATATTACACGTCTCTTTTGAACACACACATTTCAGCTGAAACAAGTGTCAAACAAGACGCCATGTTATTCACTGGCAATTTAATAAAACAAGAAACAATAGAAAAACAACAAAAAGGTCATGAACATTTGATCAGATTTCCTGAATCCAAAAGAAATGTCAAAGATTGGAGGAAAAAAAAATCTCAACCCTGATTACTTACATTACAATAAAAGCCTCAATCAGACCTCACCTCCTCAGCAACACTTTCCACCAGGTAAATATTACAAAAAATACTTCTATATGCCAAAATATATGGTAGCTGTACAGTGCCAACATGTATACATGAAGGATTGCATGAGAGAACAAAAAACAAACTGTAAAGTAACAATTAGGAATAAAAAGAAACATCTTTTAGAGCGGAGAGAGTCCAGAAGTGCTTTAAAATGTGAGTTCCTCGTTTGTTTTGTAACTGATGTTGATCTGGAGCTGATAGCTAACTTGAGCTTGAGTACAGTATTTGTATTTGGAATGTGGTCAATGGAGATTAAGTTACTCTTAAACTGCACATAAGGACTCATGATAGTCTCATAGTGGCATCTGCAGCACAATTAAAGCCGCCCCCACCCCCCCATCATACGACACACTGTTACATGATAAATAATAAATGCAACTCATATGCTACAAGCTGTTGTGTAAAAAACAACAGCTGCAATTATATACAAACTAATCTCACTTTTATAGTTTATTACCATTTTCAGAACGCAGTGTGAAGCTTTTTAAAATATCTTCTGAAACAATATCAAAATAAATTAAATTAAAAGTCTATTGCAGGTGCTTTTCAGAATCATTTCATGGGCTTCCTCATCGTTGCACACATCTGGAAAGTGATTGCAATCTCCTGCTGAGGTATGCTCCACATTCTGCTTGGCACTTCACACACACACACACATAAATTCGACCTGTTTTGAAGTTCATCGGCCACATGTATAAAAAGCAGAACTACATGCCTGCAAAGCAGCAGATCGCACATCAAAAAAATGCTGCTTCTGATCACAGACGGACTTTCCTTTCGGAGGAGGCGTAATCTGATTTCAGACGTGTGTGCACGCACAACAAGAAGACTTAAACAGGCATGGACAACATGACACAAACACCCACGGTGCATTCATGTGACACAAAACGAGCATAAGGCTACACACGTTAGATTACCCGAACAGCCTGTGAGAGGCAGGACATTCAGTGCTTCAGCTTGCTAAGGCTCGCCTCTTATTTCTTCTTTTGTTGGCACATGGCAACATGGACACACATGATGACAAGAACATGCTCACTGAAGTAGTGTCACAGTCAGCTTTGCATTTATTGAGTGGCATTTTAAAATTTAATTTGAACTCATTAAAAAAAAAAAAAAAGCATAATCCACAAATTTGTCCTTCAGTTCCAGTCATCTGGAACTACTTTGGGTGTTTTTTGGGCGTCCCCTGCTTCTTATTCTGCCACAGATGGCTGGCGATGGTGATAGCGTCCACGCTAGCGGACATAGTTTTTGCTGGGATCCGACTGAACTGCTTCCTGTCCGAATTGTACTTGAACAGGGTCTCGATCATCCTGGTGGTGATGCTTTTGGGGCCAATGCCGGCTAGTTTGGCGATCTCCTCGGTCTCAGGGCAGTAGGTGTAAACTGATCTGAACTGGCATCCAGAATCACGGAACAACACCAGGAAGTTATTAGCCTGGCACTTCTCCATTTCCTGCAAATATTGTGTAGAAAAAAAAAATCACTGAGATGTTACTAAAACTTCAATATTCATTTACTCCTGGTTAGCTCTGTTCACAGTGTAGTTAGGATTCACTGTGAACTACTTATCTACTTTTGAGTAAACCGGGTCAGTAAGAAGTGATAAATGCATCATCAGGTGTTTTCACACGATAGTCCGGTAGACTCAAGTTTGATTGGGGACCAAAATTCAGAACATTTGTTTACATTTTCAGCTGGTGCGGTTCACATTCACACTGCACTGTCAGTTGAGTCAACCTGTTCCTTCCCTCGCCTGTGGTGGCGCTGCACCAAGACCTATTGAAGGAAATGGCACAAAAACCTCTGAAGAAGACACTTCTTCTTCTGGAAATAAAAAGAAAAACAGAGTGGCGTCAAGTTTTAGTGGTTTTAGGATTTCTGTTTTGACATTTTTCAACAATGGACTCAGCATAAACAGAAGATGAGGCAGAAGACCATGGAGAATGTTGTTTTTCACACAAGGCGGCTGACGACTCCATATGAGGTAAGAGAAATGCGTGTTTGTTTGCCCTGCGCTGTAGTTCACTTCCTGCTTGCGGCGCGGTGCCCGGTCTGCTTGCATTCACGCTGTACTCGAACCGCGCTAGAGTTTTCTTCTACCGGACCGAGACCTAGGTTTTTAGGCAAGCCAGAGTTCGCCTTTTTGTTCCGTGACAGAGTTCGATGGTGCGTTCACACCTCCCCAAATGAACCAGACTTCCTAGGCAAACGGGCTAGAGTTCGGGACAAGAGGGCTGGTGTGAATGCACCCTCAGTTTGGTTGAAGTGAACTCTAGCGCGGTTCGAATGCAGTGTGAATGCAAATGGACCGGAGACTGCTCCAAAAGCAGGAAGTGAACTACAGCGCAGGGCAAACAAACACGCATTTCTCTTACCTCATATGGAGTCGTCAGCCGCCGTGTGAAAAACAGTATTCTCCATGGTCTTCTGCCTCATCTTGCACTCATGCTGAGTCCATTGTTGAAAAATGACCAAACAGAAATCCTAAAACTGCTAAATTTGACGCCACTGCATTTTTGTTTTTATTTCCAGAAGTAAGTTGCGCTCAGTGAATGCAAACCACACCAGCTGAAAATGTAAACAAATGTTCCAAATTTTGTCCCCAATCAAACCGAGTCCACCGGACTATCAGGTGTGAAATGAGTCAGTGGTTCCCAATCATGGTCCTTGAGGAACACCATCCTGCATGATGTTTCCCTACTTTGACACATCTGATTTGAATGATAGGTGAATAACATGCTTCTGTAGAACTTGACGTAACAAAATCACTGAATCAGGTGTGTTGGAGTGGGGGAAACCTCTAAACCAAGCAGGGTAGTGTTCCTCGAGGACCAGAGTTGGGAACCACTGGACAATTTATTTATTTTTTTGTCACATGTATGTTAATTGTTATGCATTTCATTTTTATAAAATGAATAAAATAAATAAATTGTCATAATTGGATATTTAGCTGCTGTTGATTAAAGGTGAATAGTACACATTAATTCTTATATTGTATGTTTTAGAAACTTTTTGCCTGATGATTTTTTTATTAGTCTTTCAGAGTAGATTGTGTAATGTAGTATTTGTGCTTTTCTCTGCATGATTTCAGAGGACTCTTCATCACCATTCATGACCGAGGACACATCGCCACCATGCTCAACTCCTGGCCTGAAGAAGATATCAAGGTCCACATAGCACCCAGCTCCTGGTGAGTTAACACTTTGGACTTATTACTAATGTGTTTGAACTTTCCAGGCCATCGTGGTGACAGACGGGGAGCGAATCCTTGGACTGGGCGACCTGGGCAGCTATGGGATGGGAATTCCTGTGGGGAAGCTGGCGCTCTACACAGCCTGCGGTGGGGTTCCCCCACAGCAGTGTCTCCCAGTTCTGCTGGACGTCGGCACTGACAACCAGGTGAGCCTGACCTCAGAGCAGCAGGAAGACTATCAGGATTTATCAGCTGATAAAAAGTTCAGAGTTAACTTCAGATGAGATTAGAGAATGAATCTAGTGTTCACTGGTTTAAAGACATGTTTAACTATTCCAGGCGCTGCTTGACGACCCACTGTACATCGGACTGAAGCACAAAAGAATCAGAGGGAAGGAGTACGACGAGCTCATTGATGAGTTTATGCAGGCGGTGACGGACAAGTGAGTGAAAACAAACCCAGACTAATGAAACGTTGTGATTTTGTGGTGCAATGATTCTGTTTCTCTGCAGATACGGGATGAGCTGCTTGATACAGTTTGAAGATTTTGCCAACAGCAACGCCTTTCGTATCCTTAACAAGTACAGGAATCAATACTGCACCTTTAACGACGATATCCAAGGTACAATGTTAATTAATGTTTCTATAGTTCATTGTAGCATTAATGCATGGAAAGGAACTGAAATAATTCATTATAAAGACCTGCATCATGCCATTAAATGACTGTTTCTATTGCTCCTCCATGCTCTGAGATTTAAGCAGCTTATTTTAAGGCAAATTCTTTACAACATATTCTTGCCATGCCCTTTCTGGTGTGGTTAAAAAAATTGGACTTTGCATATTGACAATGACATTTTTCTAGCTCATTTGTATTTGCATCTTTTTTTCAAGGTTAGCCAGTTACTCAGGTTTGGTCTGATCATCTTGTGCACATTGACAGCAGGTTAGCTTGGAACCAGAAGGTTGTCTCCTTAAATTTAGAGTAAACTCTCCTGGTCCAGGTGCCACTGAAACTTATCAGTCAGGATGATCATTTTAATGGTAACATTTGGAAGATTCAGTGACCTCAAGGGGTCAAAGTTCAGGCTGAGGAGTAGGACTTTACAGATAACTTTCATTAGTATTCATGACTTTGAGACAAACTGTATCAGTTAGATTTATTTTTTTGTTCTTTTGTATTAGTTGCTGTCAGTAAGAAACACATTTATAGATGCTCCAGGATGTGCATTTATTTCTTTTTTTATATTACTATCTTTTATATTTTTAAATACTATAAAGTTTAAACTAAAACAACTGCTCCAGGTTAATTTTAATATCTGTTAATTTATCCAGTCACACCAGCGCTGCACTGATCCGTGCCTCAGCAGATCTATAGTAGCTGTTTCACTACCTGTCCTAAATTTTGAAGCTTTTAATCATGTGATCATCAATGAGCACAATTTTTACCTCCTTGGATGAGATCTAGATGGTCATTCATGACCAGAGATTTGTCTATTTAAAAAAAAAAAAGACCCTTAAATAATTAAAAAACTCTTTGGTCAAACATCTGATGTGACAAGTGGACATTGTTCACTGTAAACTTAACTCCTCTAAGAGAAACTGTTTTAATTTTTTATTTTTATATACAGGCACAGCTTCTGTAGCTGTTGCAGGAATCTTTGCAGCTTTGAAGATCACCAAGAACAAACTGTTGGACCACACGTTTGTTTTCCAGGGAGCAGGCGAGGTGAGCAGAGATCAACGGTGTCTCGACTTTGATGATGAATTTGCAGCCCGGAGAAACTTGAAACCTTTGATGCAGATGGATTTAGTTTGTTCTCCCACCAGGCAGCTCTAGGTATTGCCCATCTACTCATGATGGCCATGGCCAAAGAGGGAGTGAGCAGAGAAGAGGCTGCCAAGAGGATTTGGATGGTCGATTCAAAAGGCCTCATTGTAAAGGTACAGCGTCTGGTTCCCTGTTCGTTCTAATGAAGGAGGTTTAGAATAAGAAAATAAAGTTTTTATTGTGTACAGGGAAGAAGCCATCTGAACCACGAGAAGGCTGAGTTTGCTCATGAGCATCCACACCTGAAGACTCTGGAGGAGGTGGTGCACGTCATCAAACCCACCGCCATTATAGGTGAGATAAAACAAGAAAAAAATGTTTCAGGCAACATCACGCACAAAAAACATGTTTGAAACTTTATTAAATGGCTATCGAGGGCAATTAAGTGTTATATCTGCAGTATCTAACATTTCAGTGTTAACATTTTAAAGCTAAAGAAAAACTACTTATTCTGCTGTAGGGCTGGGCGATATATCAATATTTTTAAAATATCAATATAATTCACGATATAAAATGAATCTATTGATATAAAACAATATACCGGTAGTCTTATACTCGACCTAGCATTATAAATCTGCCAGTTTTTCCTCCCAGTCTGCACCTTCATGCCAACCCTCCTCCTTTTCCCTCACTGAATAAAAACTCGCCCCTCCCCCACCACTTGCAGCACCTGAACGCTATTTGAACGCTATCATTTACAAAGCTGAGCTTAGATATGCAGATATCTTTGTTGACTCACAGCATGAGAGCACTGTAAAGTCCTCATAGGTGTACCCTAGGCATACCCTCATAGGCATACCCCACCCTCACTGCTCTTTGAATTGAGAAAGCTCCTCGAAACGTCTCCTGTTACAAATAAAGTCCAGTTGTTTTTGTATTGAATGTTTTTGTTTACTGAACTTTTTTTTTTTTTTTTTTTTTTTTTGTATTTAACGTTTTTTAACTCATAGGTGTTAAAACGGCTGGGTAGCTGCTACAAAGCAGAGGTTTGGTGTTCTCCAGGAAATTAACTGTTTTAGAGTGACAAGATATGAAGTTGTCTTTTCATTAAAATCATGGAGACAAATATCCAGTTTAGGATGATTTATTTGCTGTGTTTCTTCTGGTATTTAGACACAGCGGTAAACCATTAAAGTACAAACAAGCTTGAACAACAAGGCTCCATCCATGTCCAGAGAGGGGGGAAAAAAACCTCCAACTGAGCTCTGCACTTTCAGAGTCAGAGCTTTTTTAATAAAGGTTATTAAAGGTTGAATGAATATAGGCTTCTTCATTAAAATCAGACTTCAGATTTATCAGGGTGCTGTAAAACAGGGTGAAATATGATTTTTCTATGGAATTATCAAATGTCTTGAAACTTGTACTTGTATATGTAAATAAATGCCTAAAAATTCAAATTTTAATATATGTAAATATTTTTTTTTTTTTTTTTTTAACA
>JARVGS010000321.1:24810005-24821634 GCA_031762315.1 Hypsolebias antenori | reverse complement strand
TCTCTGAAGAAAAACTGTTAAGTGAAAAGGTCCTCAGTGTGTAGCAGTGAGCATTAAACACTGACATGTCACTGGCTTGCAACTGGTCTGTTTACCTGGAAAGTATTTATTTTTATGTAAGAAAACTGCTTGGAATGGAAAAATACCAAAGTTAAAAAAATAAAACTCACAATTTGTATTACGTGTAACATAATTTTCTTCTTGTTAGAATTAATGTTAATTACAAAATTGGTACCGAAAAAGAACCGTCCAGGTACTGACACAGAAGTGAAGGTACCGACACCGGTACCGATACCAATTTTTGTAGAAAGGTAGCCAGCCCTATCCCACACTGCACCTAGGAACCCGGAACAAGCCTCCACAAGTAAGACAGCATTGCATGTCACTAATGCTAATAAATAACATTTAACACTTTTCATTTAATATAAGTTAAAGTGCTATACATATGGCTGTTACTGAATATATGTCACCAGCTCTAACAGCTGTTACACAATTTGTATAGCACATAAGACTAAATAAGAGGCTATGTTCTGACAAAGGAAAGTACAGAAATCTAAAAAAGTTGTCTGGTCCTCTGGACATTTTTCTTTTTTTTTTTTTTTTAATGTCCAGGGGACCAGACTTAACTTTTTTAGATTTTTATACCTGGATTATTGAGCATGCATCAGGAAAGTACAGAAAGTATTGGTATCAGTTATCTGACAAATAAGTTTTAACATATTGGCATATAGAAAAATACAATATTGTGAATCCTTAAAAAAGCACAACTGTTGGCAAAAGCAATTATTATTATTTTTATAATGGTCATGAGGCTCAAATAAATTTGTCTACACAATATGTGTCATCAAGTAGCACTACCAGGAAATATTATTTTGTAGATTATAAAAGTGTGTCAGCACAGTGACAAACAGACAGATACAAACCAAGGAAAAGAACCTGTTGGATGGAGGGCACACTGTTTTGCAGGTCTAACAACGTGTCACCCCGAGTCATCTCAGTTTCAGACAGAAACAGAGGAACAACGAGGAAAACAGGCAGCATGTGCTCTCAACATAACAAAGCATCTGGTGTTCTTATTGTTTAATCCATTAAACCCAATTTTCAGAAACTATCCTTATCCTCATTGTTTTTCTAAATCCTTTGAAATACAGAGGATCATTTATTGTTTATGTTAATACTTTTAATTATGAGTCGTACCAGGAGTGGGGGTGGGGGGTGGGGACAGCAATACAGGAGGACCTGTCCCGTTTAACCTTGATTTTTTTTTTTTTTTATTATTATTTTATTTATTCATTTATTTATTTTATTAAGGCTACAAATCTCTTATTATTAAAATGTGTATAATGTGTTTAAAATACAGTTTGAAGTGATATGAAAATAAAAGCATGTGCTTGTGTTTGTGTTGGCCTTGAGGAAAATTTGCATTCATAAATTCAGTGTTGTGTAATAAAATGCCTGAAAAACCTACAAACGTGTGGGTCACAATGTCCTTTGTTTGTGCTTTCTGTTGTGAGAATGTTGTTGCCTTATGGGATGGTTACATGTTTGAGTGCAATGGGAAGTGAAAAGATGCAGTGCGTGCTGGGGGTGCAGGTTGCTTTTCAAAACAGCTATCTTTTGTGCTCTGCCTGTCCCTCGGTGTGTAATTGCAGCTATGTGTGTCATGTCTCACCTGTGCAGGCGTTGACCCTTAAGTCTCCAGTTGTAGGTTACCTATTTTTGCTGCAACACCCCAAATCCTCCATTAGTCACACCTCCCCACACATTCACCAAACGCACAAACACAGCCCCCCCAAGGTTCTTCCTCTTTCCCTTTCTCTAAACACAAAGATACACCCCTGCTCATGGTGACTGTTTATTTTTGCTTATCTTCTCTTACCTCTTCCCATCCACACATCGACATGCGGTGCCATACTTTCTTCAGCAAAAGAGCAGTTTTTTTTAAATAACACGTGTGACCCTTTACTTTCTCTCTTGGTTGTTTTAAACCCTGAGTTCAACCTCAGAAACTCTTACCATTTCAATTTACCCTGTCAATCTCACTCTTCCTACTCTTTGTTCCTTTTGCTGCTCAAACACACACACACACACACTCACACACACACACACACACACACGTTTGAAATTCTTATCAGCAACTGTACAAGTGTAACACTCCAATTTCTAACACTGACACATTTACAACGAGACCCATGGATCCTCAGCACTCCAGCGTACAGTCAAGTAAAATAACAAGCTGGATAAAGTGTTGACCTGAGACTGGAACAATTTGTGACACGACAAAGAAGCTCAAACTTTATATTCAGCTGTAAAAGTGCAGTGTCTTACTTTATCAGGCTGATGAGGACTGAGCAAAGCTGTAGTTTAAAGTCAGTAGAGGGGCAAGCTGGTTTTCAATTCAGTTTATTTATATAGTGCCAAGTCACAACAGAAGATGTCTCAGGGCACTGAACAGAAACATTTGTATATAAAAAAAATAATGTAACATTATTTATCTGAGAAGCAGACTGCCTTGAGTTTAACTCCATCACAGAACTCTCATCTTGAGCAAGCATGAAGGTGATAGTGGAAAGGAAAAACTCCCTCATGAGGAAGAAACCTTTAGCACAACCAGGTTCAGGACAAGCGGCCATCTGCTTCAACCGGCTGGGTTTGGTAGGAACAGATACACAACGGCAGGTCAAGAATCGTATGTTAAGATAGAAACAGTATCAAATGACAACTATTCAATTTTAGCAAATTGTTTAAGGAGATGAGGTCAATTTGTCCTCTAGTAGCTTAAGGCAACATAACAAGCCAACCCTAACTCTAAGATTAATCAAAAAGGAAAGTCTTAATCCCAGTCTTAAAACTGGACGATGTGTCAGCCTCATGGACAGAAACTGGAAGTTGGTTCCACAAGAGAGGAGCCTGAGAACTGAAAGATCTTCCTTCCATTCTGCTGTTGGAAACTCTAGGAACCACGAGCAAACCTGCAGTCTGAGAGCAAGTGCTCAGTAGAAGGAAATAATACAGAGCTGTTTCATTTTGCACAAGACATGCTGTAACTTGTTTATTAATTTGTGGGAAATAATTAAAAGAAGAACCCCACTTTGAAAAATAAAAGAATTAAATTGCATCTTAATGCCTCAAGAATATCGAACATAAAAATAGACCCTTTTCTTCTGCTTGAGCAAGCATGGCTAAGACTAGGAACGAGATCACCAAAGGTACAAGTTGAACTGGGATAGTTAAGGTCCGATGGTTTGGACATGTCCAGACAGTGGGTTATTGGATGACGGACATTATAAATAGTAGCTATAAGGATGAAGTGGACACGGTGAGGATGGAAGACACAGAGGACTGTGATGGAGGATGATGACTTGCTGAGGGCACAGCCGAAAGGTCAAATAAAAATACACATTTATAAATGCATGACTGGTTTATTTATGTTTAAAGCTAAGAATACAACAGCATTGTTTCTGTTAAATATATATTACTATTCATCCGAACAGGTAGTGGACAGAAATATGTTGGTAACAGTACATGACTACAGCAGAGTGCATTGTGTTCTACATCTTCTAAATCATTTACCATGTTTTTGATGCAGTGCATATTGGTAAATTGTTTTTTAAGACATAAATTAAGTTTTTAAAGACACTACATTCAATCAGTTCTTTATTAAAAAAGGTCAATATAAATAGCAGAGCAGGTATTATAAAACAATTAAGTGTTACATTCACTGGCTTTATTCGTTCTGTGAGGACAGTCAGACAGGGCCAGCTGTTTCCTTTTCCTCCTGTGCTGGTGGGGAGTTGGTGGTCTTGCTGGGTGATGCTGGTGAAGAGAGCTGTGGTGTTTCTGTTTGGTCACTACTGACTTCAGCCTCCTCCTCCCTCTGCTGTACAGAAGACAGGTACTCCTCCAACAGGCTGCAGTCCGCGCTGTCCGCAGCGTCGCTCTGAACGGGGCTCAGCGCTCGCACCGTCTTCAGAGAGTCAGTCGTGCCACTGCTCAGGAAGCTATCCTCCTGAGCTGCCTGGTGATCGCTGGTTGACTCGAAGCCAGAGTCTGGGAAGGAGACGCCGGTGTTTGGCGGGTTTGTGGCAACAACAGGCGAGGCTGGCTTACAAAAAGATGGAGATGAGATCTGAGGCGCGCTGATGGACTGAGCAACGGCTGCTAACTTCTGCTCCACAGACTGCTTCCACTGCTGCATGGACTGCACCTGGACACAGAAATCATACAACAAATAACCACTCAACAAACAGTGCTATGTAAAATGAACACATATCCACAATATTTTTAATTTTCTGACTCTGGAAGCTGCTTACAGACGTCAGATTCTGCCGATTGTGTGAACAAGGTTTGAATTATCAGAGAGAGTGTTTTTGAAGCTTTGACATTTTTTTCTGATTATAACTGTGAACAAACAATAATACTTTAAATTCAAAAGGTATCTGGAAATTATGTGCTGCTGTGCTCCTTTTTCTTTCTGCACTCTAAGCCCTTACTGCTGCTTTAAATTTTTCCAATCGATTAATTTTGTTTGAATTTTTCTTCTACTTACCGGTACTTAACTAATTAACCGTATTTTCCGCCGTACATGTTGCACCTCCCTATAAGTCGCATCAGTCCAAATATATGTCTAATAAAGTGGAACAATTCATAAATATATTACACGTCACCGACGCTGACGACTCGGCAATGTGGGCCGGTGTGCCAAAAATCAATTGGCTGCCAAATGGCGACCATGGGAGCGTGCACAGGAGGATTTTAACAAAAATTTAACAAGAATAACATTTAAAAACAATTATTTGTTTGCTTGAAAATACAGTAAAGGTGTGTCTCAGTCTAACTTTTGCTTAATAAATGCACTTTGACGGTCAAATCAGCTGCATTTCAAAACCAAATATGCGGAAGTAGGCGCATGCACATTTATTCAAAATTTAACAAGATTAGCACCTAAAACAATTATTTGTTTGCTCTACTTTACAGTAAAGGTGTGGCTCAGTTGAACTTTTACTTAATTAATAAATGCACTTTAATGGTCAAATAAGCTGCATTTCACCGGGGCGGTGCAGCGAAATGAAGCTGATTTGATGGTTGCTCCATGCAAGCAGGTCCCTCTTGTAAAGTCAAGTCAACTTTATTTTTCTAGAGCACAGTTAAAAAAAACAGATGAACTGTTATCAAGGTGCTTTACAACAACATCAGAGATTTAAAAAAAGGTTTAAATGAGTAAATGAGTCCCCGTGGCTCAACGAGGCTAGCCTGTATAAATAAAGGTTGAATGAAAAGCTGGAGGAAGGTTGAAGGCTATGGCAAGCCAATTTGTGTCGTTAATAGCCACTTTTACCTATTACATGACACAATGGCATGCCATGCTACTCAAGTGCCATCTAGCAGCTGAAAATGGTAGTGCTCAATATTTTCAGTCAGAATGAATGAAAACAGTCATATCTCAGCCAAAAATGTGTTTATAAATATGAGAAAAAAATCTATAAATATGTTGCTTTGGCCTATAAGTCACAGGGCATGCAAATTAAGCAAAATAAGTAAATAAATAAATAAATGTGATTTATAGGGTGAAAAATACGGTACTGAAAAGAGAATCGTGAGGAAACTGAACATGTTTAAAAACTGCTAACCTCTTTCCATAGAAACTTCACAGCCTCCTCCTGTACCAGTCTCTGCAGCCTCTCCTCCTCATACTGCTTCTGCACGCTGCAAACACACCAGATTCAACGTTACAAGGTATTCAAGGCACACGTTACTGTACAATCATAAGAAATAGGTTTAAAAAGAAATAATAAAACTGTTGATAAAAGTCACGTACGTGTCCAGTTTGTCGGACAGAAACAGGATGTGTTCTTGCATCCTGCGCAGACGGATCTCACCGCGCACCTCTCTGGCTGCAGGATGAAAATTTCGAGTGTAGTGTCCCCTCCAGCACGACTGGATTTTAATAGCTGCCTTGTCTGCTTCTATTAAACCCAACTTGCTGACACACAGGCCTGCTGGTTCCTGCTTTGAAGCTTCTTTCACTTTTGCTTTACCCAAGTCAGAAGATATTTTAGACTCATTCTGTGGCGTGACCCCTGATAAACCTCCAGTTTCTGTGGCAGCAACAGAAACAGCCTCCTCTTTAAGAGTCTCCCTCTCTTGTTTATCTGTTGGATTGTTCGTCGTTGTTCTGCTTTGCCTTTTGGTCTTCGATGGACGCGTTGGAGCCAGAGAATCCGGTTCAAACGTCTCCGTTTCGTCTTCGCTGCCAGAGTGGAGGGCTTGTGGCTCAAAATCAGACGTGAACGGGAGAAAGGTGGACTCAGACGAAAGCAAACTGCTGTTGAGTTTGTCCTCGTCGGTCTGCACATCCTCCAAGTAAACGTGCTCGCCTGCAAGCTTTGGGCTGCGACGCGCCGGCAGCGGTGGACGAGAGGAATCACAGCTCACCCAGGTGTTACACTGCACGACCGGTTCTGAAAAAAAAAGGCAGAATCCACAGTTAGAATAACAAAAAGAAAAGCTTTTTTTAAAATTTAAATAGAAAACCAGTAGAAACCAACACAAGAGCAAC
This sequence comes from Hypsolebias antenori, assembly GCA_031762315.1. Lineage (NCBI taxonomy): Eukaryota > Metazoa > Chordata > Actinopteri > Cyprinodontiformes > Rivulidae > Hypsolebias > Hypsolebias antenori. The sequence continues at coordinate 24,815,075 of JARVGS010000321.1, read as the reverse complement.
TGGAAGAGGCGCAGAGTGACAAAGCTCTTACCCTTCTCCTGGACAGACGGAGCAGCTGGTAAAGGTGTGGGGTTTGTCTTCACCTCCTCAGCTCCATTCTGTGAGGGACTGTTCCTGTCAACATCCAGCTGAGTTGGACGAGTGGGACCGGGACAGCCTCCTCGCGTCTCCTCTAACAGCTGCCGTTGATGAAACCTGACACGCCAACGGGAGAGCAACCAAGTAGAGGAATTAGGAACACCGCATTGAATGCTGGCGTTTTGATCTCATCTGTGTATTTTGTGTCGATGAAGTGTCAGTTTCATGTTTATACCTCTGTTTACTGAGAATCTTCTCTAGTTTGGCATCTTCTGCAGTCTCCATGGCTGGCGACGCGGTCAGAGGACAAACGGTGGCCAAGTACTGAACGAGTTGAACATGCTGCCCAGGTCGATACGAGCGACCTTTACCCTGACTGGAGAGCCACTCTGCTTTAAGACTGTAGTCACAACAGTTACACACAAACACCACTGAGATCCAAACACACCGTTGCTGCTTAACTAGCAAACTGTAGCTTCACAGTCATGAGCTCACCCCTCTTTCTGTGTCACCACATAGCCATCGAGGACCTTCAGGCTCAGGCACCAGCTCATGATGTACGGTCGATAATCAAAACCCAGCAGAGAGGGCGTCGCCATGACACACGGGTTGCACATGATGGACAGCTGCTCCAGTTCATAAAGAGGCGCCAGATATGACATCTAAAGGGTCGAATTCAAGTTAGTCAATAAGAAATGCCTTGTGTTATTTTAACTGGTATTATCATGACCGTGTAGATAAAGGGAATGATGATTACTTCATTAAGATCCCTTATTTCATTTTCTGCCAGGGAGAGGATGGATAAATGAGCAGGAAGGTGAGCAGGAACAGTACGTAGTGTTGTAATGCTGTTTCCATGGAGTAGAAGTGTCTACAATGTGGACAAAGAAGGATGATCAAAAACCAAACAAAAAGAAACTAACAGTAGAATTATTAAAATGGTTTTAGGCACACGCTGACCTTTAGTGCCACCAGTTTGGTCAGATCACCAATGGCAGATATGTTGTTGTCAGACAGATCCAAGTGCTGGAGCGACACACAGCTGTTGAGCTGCTCAATGACCTGTCACAGATCAGCGAGTCTGTTACACACATGTCGTCATCCATGGAATAAATTACAAAGTAAAGGATGCACAAATCTCTCCTCACTTTAATGTTGTTTCCAGACAGATTCAGCCAACTCAGATGGGGTAGATCTCGTAGTCCTTCGATGTAGCCAATACTGTTATTGGGAAGATTGAGCACTCTCAGCTCCGTCAGCTGAGACACCCCCATCATTCTCACCAGACGGTTATTGGCTATGGAAAGCTGATAAGGGAAAGATGGATTTTAAAAGAGAATGCCAAATGTTTAGGCAACAAATCTCTAGTAACGCTTGTGTGGCCAAGCAAAAGCAACCTGCTGAAGGCTGCGGCACCGTTCCAGGTGGTCCAGCTTCATGATGTTGTTACGGTCCAAGATGAGAGTATGGGTGTCCTCAGAGCATGTGAAACTGGGGTCCAGTTTCTGCATGCCCCTAGCTGAAAGATCCACCAAAGGTCCTGGTGAATAAAGAATGGGGCAGGTTAATAATTTTACTAGTACGATAAAAGAAAAGATTAAATTTCAAAATAGTACCAAAACGGTGGAGTTTGATAAGAACAACATGACCACTTATCATCTCCACTAATAATGACCACTCATGCTTGATTGTCCAAAGGGCAATCAAGGACAAAATGTAACCAAAAACATGTTTTCTATAAATTTGCTTAGACATTAAGAAGAATATAAAGACATAAAAATACAGATCTGTTCATGTAAAAACAAGCTAACGGTGGTGCTCTGAACTGAAGCATCTAACACGAAGATTTCCATAAATAAGACGAATATTTGGTGTTTATCTGAACAAATTAAAGTCAGTTCCACTTACCATCATTTATATCGCTCTGCAAATCTGATACACCCATTTTGTTGCCCAGAACACGCCTAGCATTAGCTAGCAACTGAGGGAAACACAGGAAGGGAAGACGAAAGCGTTAGGTTGTCAACTGCGAAACGAAACGCATCCTGGGAAATGTAGTTCAATGCATGGCTCGCTTCCTCCACTCTATAAAGCGTTTTGATGTCTAAAAAAACTACAATTTTCAACGGCGCGCTAGCGTGTTCCGCCAACCAAGTTTCAGTGAAATAATAAAGAAAAAGCTTTCACTAAAACGTCTAACACAGAGACATCGTGGAGGTTATCAAAAAAATTCGATGACTTTTTGTTTTTGTTTATATCACATATTTGTTTTGCTTGATGTGTATTTGCTGCGCTTGTTCCTCCGCAGATAGACCATACCATACAAGACCAACCAAAGACTGAAACGTCAATTGTACTGTGTTTGATAAAATATTTTTGAATAAATTCATCCCCTAAAAAATGTATTAATCACCAAAACATGTACAGTATTGTATTTATCGTGTATCTTTAAAAGTCTCTAATTCCGTTTCCGCTTCCGTCATCTTCCTTTCCGGTTTGAGCCCTCTCGTAGCCATCATGAAGTGAGTGTAAAGAACACAATCAAAAGCCATCTCAACCTCTAGATTTATAATCTGACAATGTTACCTACATGAAGAGGAACAGTAGTCTGTGTTTTTCCAATGATGTTTTATATTTTGTTGTTTACAGGGTCGATTTGTGCAGTTTTAGTGGGTATAAAATATACCCCGGCCATGGCCGCCGATACGCTAGGATAGACGGCAAGGTAACTGTTCCACATTTTGCCACGACCTTTACTTCCTGTGTGTGGATACAGTATGAAGTTTATAGTCACATTAAAGTTAAATAAACTTAACCTTTCGATCAGTCGTTGTTAATACGTTCTGTTTGAAAGTTGTAGCTAATGCTAACGTTAGCTACCGGCGTCAGTACGGAGCAGCGCTAACACGTCACATTTTAGTTTAGGCATGATTTACAATCAGACTGATAATCCAGATAATGTCAATAACTTAACCAAATGTACTTTTTATACATCCTGTGGAAGAAAACGAGTTTATGTATGTTCCTGTGTTAAATCATTTACATCTCATTTCAGTAGCATTTATCTTTGATTCATACATTTTGAGTACATGCACTTACATGCATGCATTTGAGTGTTTCCAGAATTTAAAACCTGTTTATTGCTACAGAGCAATTCATAGTGTTGATAATGCTTAAAGTCATTGTAACCGTTTGGGCCCCACTTAAATTATGTGTAACATTTGTCTTTTAATCTTTTGTTTGTAATAGGTGTTTCAGTTTTTGAACGCCAAGTGTGAGTCTGCCTTCCTGTCCAAGAGAAACCCCAGACAGATTAACTGGACCGTGCTGTACAGACGCAAGCACAAGAAGGGCCTGTCTGTAAGTGTCAGCTATACTACGACTTTAACTGTGAAAACCATCAAGGTTTTTCCATTCTGTTAAGACAGTTAAACACATGCTGAGGTGCTCGTACACCTTTGGCTGCGAGTGAACGGTGTGCACAGTGTAGTCTGTGTTATGTGTTGTTGCTGGACTGTGTTTTGCAGGCTGGGTAGCAGCACTCACTCCACACCTGCAGCCATAGAACAACTGGGGATCATAGTACTGGCTTTTGACTTCTTCCCATCAGCCAGCCTCCAAACTCTCCCAACATACCGTACCCATTTTGTATCATTGTAGTTCAGTTCCTAGTAATACTTCAAGATGGTTGACCTTAGTATAAAATGGAAATAGTTTAATTACCTTGTCAGATTGTGTGGCAGTAATCATCTGAGACAAAACAATAGATTGTTTTTATATTGAAATATCAAAAAGCTTGAAGGTGGCTGACACCATGCTGCTGAGAAATATTGCTTTGGTCTTTCCTATTTTATTTATCTTGAATAGATGCTGACACCTCTTCATAAGTCTTTAAAAGCTGAATTGTCCATGTTCAAAGTTTTATCACACAACTATGTAATGTAACTGCAAACGTTTTAATGAGCTCATTATATTAATTTGATTGTACCCATAGAAAACCGCAGTGCAAGTGTTTTTAATTTATTTATTTATGCTCAACAGTTCTTTATGCATCTTACTGTCAAAAGACATTGTTTTGCTTATTAACACAGGCAACGATGGTGTCACTCTGAATCTGCAAACAAATTGGCATATTGTTGTTGTGGTTTCTAAAATATGCCTTAAATTGATGCTTGTCGCAGTTTCTCTGAATTTGAGTGATTTTAACTAAACCTATCAAGTTTTTCCAAGCTGTTTTAGTGAGGTTCCTGTTGAAACATCACAGATTTTATGGTCCAAATAATTGCATTTTGTGTGTTAACAGGAAGAGGTGTCAAAGAAGCGTACCCGCCGTGCAGTGAAGTTCCAGAGGGCCATCACCGGGGCCTCCCTGGCTGAAATCCTGGCCAAGAGGAATCAGAAACCTGAGGTCCGCAAGGCCCAGAGGGAGCAGGCCATCAGGTATGAGAACAAATTTAAAATCACCTGCCTGTTTCTTACTTAAATGCCACATTTAACCACACTAATCTGTTAACATGGATTAAAGTTCTACATTGCTGCGAGAGATTCCCATCATTTTGAACATGGCCAGGATGGTTTCACATCATCTGTAAAAATGAGTAGGGAGAAAAAAGTTGTTTTTTGTAGCCCTGGTATCCTCAGATAATGGAGCGCTATGTTAATGTACGGTTACGTTTGTATTATGCACGGCTTGGAGTCTGAGCTAAGCTGCTAATCTCCGCTCCCCATCCAGAAGTAGCGGAGCTGCTTGCGGGGTGGGAGATTTGGGAGGTGGGGCGCTCAGATCTGTTACAGGGAAGGGTGCCCTAGTGTTGTGTTCAAGACCACCTAACCCGAGACCAAGTCAAAACCAAGACCAGAGTGCACCGAAACCAAGTTGAGACCAAGACCTCAAATAAAATATATACAGTATATATATTTTTTTTCTTTCGGCTTCTCCCTGCGTTAGGGGTCACCACAGCGAACTAGTCGCACGAAGACTTGGCAATTGTT